>WYDF02253532.1:6980-20270 GCA_009867245.2 Adranes taylori
CATCAGCTACTTTTTTAGCAACCCATCACGAAGTCCGGATCGTCGGAAGAAATTAATGATACTTTTCACAGTATCAATTGTGTTACGGATCATTGGAATTTCATACGAATGCTCCAATAGTAAATGCAATGTATGCGCTGTGCAATGAAGAAATTGCGCTGTTGGGTACTTTTCTACTTCTCCATTCAGCCACCCACTCATAATAGCAGCTCCATCATAACCCTGCCCAACTAACATCTCATCAAGGGCAAATCCAAATGACTCACGATGTTGCGTGCTTGTGTCTGCCCGCGTTATAGCCGTCACATCATAGACATGGACTAGTTCCGAAAATTCTTTCCGTATTACGTTCTTCTTGCCCGAGTCAACTATATATCGTGCACTTACTGCCGACTGGTCGTGTCTGCTTACGAATTTCATCAGCAAGAGCAACAAAAAATCGTTCATTATAAATTCGCTTTGTTAGCTTGTAAGTTCCTGAATATATTGTCCACATAATCCAATTGACTCGTTTTGAATGGTTGGTAATGTAAACATTGTCCTGTTATCAAATCTCTCTCTCTCTCTTTCTCTAATTGTGTTTTAGTTGACTCATCACACAATCGCGCCCTATAAAAGTGCTCTGTAATTTCCATCATTTCCAATTCCATCATGCAAATCCTTGCTCTCTTAAATACAGCGCACTCTCGGGGAATTACCTATATTTTTTTCAAGTAGGACATGAATAAGTGCTGCGCGCGTGACAAAAATTTAAATGGCGGCACCTTTTTGTAACTCTTCGTAACAGTCAGCAATTAATAATTTATTGGAATTTGGAACGAGTGTTAGTGTGTTACGAAACATAAGTTCGGTGGAATCTTAAGTTACTAATCATATGTTAGGCCACAAAATATTATAATATCAACGAACTACATGTTGGTTTTGTTTTTAGAAATAAGTTTTAATTTCTTGGGAAAATATTGACATGTTTTTTAAAACGCTTCCCTTACATACGCCCGTGATTTCCTAACAAACTAAGGAATAGGAAAACCAGTACTTCTCCACAGAAACACTATCGATAAATGTGTCCTAATTACAAACCAATTTCCCCACTTTCTCATTAATTTTTATTTATGAGGGCTATAAGTTTTTCAATATTCACATTTTTAATAAAATGTTTATTTTCTTTCACAAATTAAATGCCAATCACAATAGCGCAAAACAAACAACTACGACTTCATCAGATTAATCCAAAAAATCTGGTTCAGTCCGGCCACTCGGCCGTACTCAGCCGAGGTGGTCGGATGCAGTGTACGAGCTCAAACGGACGCTCATCAATGGTCGGATACACTCGGGCGATGTTCTGACGATCACTACTCGGCCGACTTCGGTTCCAGTGTACGGACAGCCTAATGTGCTGGTTCGTGCTAGTATAGTTTGCGCACTCTTATATAATCTGTATTTTTGGTGACATTATTCCATGACCTGATTTGACTTCCATCGCAATATTTTTTTATGGTAATGTTCTAAATTCCTTTTAATGATTATAGACCGGGAGCTCTTGGCAACCCATTCAATTTTTTGCTTACAAATTTTAATGTACCAAATGTTGTAGAAACACCCCTACTGAAAAACGGCTATCACAGTCAGTTAGGGACACTCCTAGAGGTCACCAAAATCATCGGCAGACGATCCTATTCTCGGGCAAAGTACGCAGCAGACGCGTTTCAAAAAAATGAAAAATTGACCCCTTTCCATTTTTTTTATTACTAAAAACGGTTTTCACATCCTGTACCGGTCAACCTAGGAGAGTCACCCTAGGAGAGCACAACGTTGAAGGCTGTTTTGGTTGCATATACCAAAACACCGTACCGCTACAATATCGATTTTAACCCTACGTTGACCACACCAAACCTACGGCCGCGATAATCGCTCGTTATGGCCGAAGGAAAGGTCTGGACATTTTCATTTTAAATTATGCCTCCGCAAGACGCGATAATGCCCGCAGAAGAGTCTAGCGACAGAATTCAAAATAGTGTGTGTGTCATTTTGGACTGTGAAAGACTTTTATATGGAAATCTTGGCGTACCTAAAGTCCCCATGTACTAAAGGGGTGGTGGTAAGTTTTACATGGACAAAGCTAAAAGAACAGCAACGCTTCTCCAAAGTAATTAAGAATGTACGTTATGCCAATAAGCATGTAAAAATAATAATATAAAAAATTGGCTTTGACTTTGCAGAAAACATCTAGTTATCAAAATCTCCATAGAACTGTCAGAGGCTACCTGATTTCCATAGAACGGTCAGAGGCCCCTGATTGGAGCCGACGGTTCGAATAAGGGGAAAAGTACCCGGCAGGCGCGATTCAAATTTTGAATTTTATTTTTCTAAAAACAGGTTTCATAGTGAGCTAGGGACACTCCTAGAGCTCGCTAAAATCATCGGCAGACGATCCAATTCTCGGCCAAAGTTCGCGGCAGACGCGATTCAAATTTTGAAAGTAATCCCTAAGGAAATTTTTAAACCAATTCTGAATTTCAGAACAGTCAACATTAATACATTGCAGTGTTCCTCTGGAGTTATTGCTGCATGTAAATGAGACAGACATCATACAACAGACATTATTTTCAAAACCAAGTGAAGAAAGTGTTTAATCTGCCTACTTTCAGAAAATAAGTTATTTCCTTGGCAATCTATAAAAAAAATATAGTTTGGTTATATATCTATGTATTATTAAAGTACCAAAACATGACCTCTTTTGTTTACCTGTTTGGGTGATATAAAAAACAACCATTTATAGCTCGTTGAATGAAATATAATTGTTTTAAAATGAAACATAAAATAATACATCGTATATTACAATGATATAATAAGTAGCAAATAAACTAGATGATTAAAAACAACAATTTGTGTGAGTTAACTACGTGTAGCTAGCCGTTTAAAAGGAACAGTGATATAATGAATAAACTATGAAATTGAATAAATAAATATAAAAAAACAGGAAATATTTAAGTTGGTATTAGTTTAGCTATGTAGATATTTCAAGTTTGATTGTTTGAATAATAATGTAAATGTATTTATTAGCTTCCGAATTGAACTTTTATTGTCATATTCAAATTATTGTTCCACTTATAAGCATGTGAAAATGATAAAAAATATTATGGGTACCTATTTTATAAGTATTTATATACAAAACAAAAAATAAGCAACGCATGAGAAAACGTACCAATGGTTTTTGTTTTCTAGAATGTAGTAATTAAATTTCTTCGATCGATTCAGATCTGTCAGTATCCGAGTCAAATTCTCCAATTTCACATTCTCGTTCAGAATCTGAATCATCTTCTTGAATTGTGATTTCCGTAGTAGGCTGAGGGGTAACAGAACCGTCATACCATAGAGGATACAACTTTTCATCAATGATTTCCCAGCATTTCATTAGGATTGTAAAATGCTAGTTTCCCTTTATATGAATTTCACCATATTCCTGCAATCTGATTAGTTCTTTTAATTTTTTGTACCAATTCTTTTTTACAAGGTGGAAAATCTGGCCCATCTGATTGATTAATTTTTGAAAACAGAGTTCCAGCAGGCCACGACTTTGTTCGAGGATTTTCATTGAGAATTTCATTTCTTCCCAGTTTAGAAAACGCTGTTATTGCAGCAAGTGACTTTTCCATAACCTTTAGTGGCTTGATTTTTCCTTTTTTATGGAAAGCTGCCGTATAGTCACAGCCTGTGAAAGCATGCAGAGCTAGCAATGCCTCGCAAAGCTCTTGTCCGCAGGCCTTGAAAATTTTCCTGGCATCAATCTATCTACAATTATTTCCTGATTGATCGCTTATCTCTATCCATGGATATATGTTTGGTGAAAAGTTATTCAAAATGCCAAGTAGAATAATCAGTACGTCGGAATCACAAATTTCGATTATGACGTTTCCAGATGAAACGCCGCATTTTGAAATGTGTAACATAATCCTATAATCTGCCTCTTCTTGGCAAGATTTTTGGTCTTCGTTTAAGCCGTAGCATAAAATGCCATTTATGCATTCAAAAGTGTAACACTCCTCTCCGGCAGTAATATAAATTTTTATGTTTAAGATTACAAGTGTAGTGGCATTGGATTTTTTCCAGTGGCTTATAAAAAAGTTTATCAAACTTACTTTAAAGCTATCGCTTCTTAAAGCTTTTAAAAAGTCGTTTTTGTGCTTCGCCAGTTATTGTATATAACTGGGTCCTATCACCTCTCATATCTCGTTCGCAATCTTTTATTGAAGGATTCATATACTGATCAAAAACAATGTGCACTGTATTGCAGTTTTCGGAACACAATATTCTTATTAAGTACAAAGATACCTCACCAAATGTTTCAGTCAAGTATTTTAATTTATGCAAGTAATACATCCCGTCAACTATTATGCAGTCCACTTTACTTTGAATCCGGGATTCCATTTTTCTTCTAAGTATTTACTTAATGTAGATTTTTGGGTTTTGTACATTAAACCATCCGCATAACAAAGTGACTGAGGGGATACGACAATATTACTTGCATATGAACTTTCTGTTCCAAAGGCAGAAACAATATTCTTCCAAACAGGTCTCGCTGTTTTTTAATTTCAATATTTTGGACTAATGCTCTTTGTCTTTGTTTCAAAACTTCACTGGCAAATGTTGCCACTTTTGTTCGCGTAATTGGGTTTTCAAAATTGCTTTGATCAGCAATGAATTTCTATATAAATTCTGTTCTCCTCTGTTCCCCTTTTTCAAAAACAGACAACAAAAATTCTTTTACTGTCTTAAAAATTGTTTTTCAAATTTGTCTTCTGGAAGCTTATCTTCCAGAAGACAAATTTATCAAAACATTGTTTTCAATTTCATAACTAAATGGATCTTGCAAACTTCATAAACAATCATCAATTTTTTTAATTCTTTAATGACATTTTTTAATATTTGATGGGTTTAAATCTCTTGAGACATCATCTTTTTTAACCAACCCATAGTCGTCAAGTAGACTACCTGTTATTTTTGTCCTTAGCGAATGGTTTACTACTCACCTTTTCTAGCTGAAGTCTGCCTCTTCAAGTTTGTAAATCCACGTACCCTTCTTCCAGATTCAGCATTCATTGTCTGCTTAATTGTGAGATCAATGGTATTAGTCCTTGAAACGTTCTTTTCAGTTCTTCTTATTGAAAGAGACGCTACTCTAAATAATTGTGCAACATCTTGATCATTTTTCCTTTGAATTAGCTTAGAGTGATAATAAACTAGCCATCCTGCATAATTTTGGTGGTTAAAAATAAAAAATAAACCATTGAAAAAGGAAGCATTATCGCAAAGGTTTCAATATCTTTTCTTATACTTCGGCAAAACAATCTGTACTGTTTCATCATATAAACAAACTGATACTAATATTTTCTTGTTGAGCCATGGTCACCAGCAAGCATTTTCTGATAGTATAATACTTCATACATATTAATTAATAGTTGAAGTTCATTTCATGTACTCAAAGTAGTTGATCTATTTTCATGCCAGTTGTTTAGTTCATTTATAATATCAATATCAGAGATAGCAATATTCGAGATACTATTATCCTTAGGGATTATTTTCAAAATTTGAATCGCGTCTGCCGCGCACTTTGTCCCAGATTTGGATCGTCTTCCGATGATTTTGCTGACCTCTAGGTTCCCTATCTGACTGTGAAAGCCGTTTTTAGAAATAAAAAAAACTAAACTGTTCAACTCTTGAATTTTCAAAATTTGAATTGCGTCTGATGTGTACTTTGTCAAGGATTCGGACCGTCTGCCGGTCAATTTTGTGCTCTCCTAGGGTGTCCGGTACAGGTTGTGAAAAGTTGTGAAAACAGGTTGTGAGTTTTTAGTAATAATAAAATTGAAATCGTCCAATTTTTCATTTTTTTGAAACGCATCTGCCGCGTACTTTGCTCGAGAATTGGATCATCTGCCGATGATATTGGTGACCTCTAGGAGTGTCCGTAACTGACTGTGAAAGCCGTTTACAGTAATAAAATATTTAAAGCGTTTAATTTTTCTCATTTTTCAAAAATGTGTAGCGTTTAAATGCTCCAGTTTTGGACGCATTTTACGTGCAGACGATCAGCACGTTGTTCAGTAGGGGTGTATCTATAACATTTGGTACCTTAAAATTTGTAAGCAAAAAACGGAATGGGTTGCCATGGGCTCCCAGGGTATTAGAACTTTCTGAATATATTAAATATCATAGATAAAACTTGATTTAGACTAATTTATTCTTGAGAAAGAAAATAATTCTTAAAAAAAATGTTACGGCATGTGCAATAAAATATGCGCAATGCAAATAAAGTAAAGAATGAAATGTATGTAGTCAATTAGTTACAAGCAAATTGCTTTAAAGCAACTAAGTACATGTTCTCCGAATGTGTAGATTTGCAACTAAATTATCAGAGATTTGATCCGTTTGTGTGAGTTTATTTGCTACCTTGGTTAAGCGTTAAACAGCTATTTATATACTTGGCACAAATTGATAATTTAAAATGTGAAATGAAGTTTCTTCAACGAAGCAAATTGAATTTGCTGATTACTTTCAATTATATCAACTAATAAATTATGTTGTTATTGCAGAGAGTTAGTTAATAAATTTGAAATTGAAACTAGCACATACACCCACAAATGTAAAATATATGAACAAATATTTATATAACATTTTCCTTGTTTGTACATATTTATTACTATTTTCATTTTTGTTAAAACAAAGAAAATTATTGTTTTATATATAAAAGATATTCTATTCCGAATACTTATCAATGATTAAAAAAATATATTTAGAAAGAAGACAGGTTGTGGTAGAATGTGCTGTTTTGTTTTTGGCCCACCAAAGATTTGGGGATTTAGAAATTGTCCCCCTAGTATTTATACATTTATACATAAGTACTATAAACTGTATTGGAGGAATAAAGATCGGATAATATACATAAATAAGTATTGGATGAAAGACGAGTAATGAAAATGAAGAGCATGTGGTGTGGATGATGAAACGGGGAACACTGGATGAATGGGTATGAGGACATGGAATGAACGGAGGACAAAAGATTGGAACTTCGGAATTGGAGGATGTGCATGGGGCATGATGGTAACCGTAGATTTTGTATGAGATTAGAAAGAGGAAAAGCTAAAAGTAACGATAATATAGAAGAGTAGGAGGTAATGGAGATTGTTTTAGGTTATACCATCTAATTCACTTTTAAAGAAAAATAAGGAAACAAATAAATTCTACGTCTGATTGACTATAATTTTTCTAAAACATATTGCTCTTTGCAATATGACTGAATTTATATAATACTGATTTTCTTTAAGGTCGGGCTGATTTACCGAATCTATAAATAATGCATAAATAATAACATAATATAGGTGAATAGGATAGCAATAATAAACAAATTTTCGAAATAGGCAAGCGTTATTTTTTTTGTATATAAACTTGCATAATCTGGATTTTATTGTTTATAATATTTGTTACACATTATTGATTCCAATTCGTGATCGCTCATTTTGGCCTAATTATGAGGCAAAAGATTTAGGACGTCTTCCTTGCCATTAAAATAAAATTAAAAAATGTAAAATGTATCGAACTAAGATATTACGAATTTTGATATATGTTCTGAATAATTGTCGACGAAAAATTGCTTAGTTTATACATGCAATTCGAACTCGGTGATGCAGATTTTGAAACTGTTGTTGTTGCGACGTCTGTGGGAAAGTGCGGTGCGTGTTGACGTTACTCACAGTCGCGGAAAATGCCCCAGAAGAATGGGCGGCGATGTTCTTCTAGCGTAACTGGCTATTATCATACTTTCCCCTGATAATGAGTCGTCGTTGATAATGAACCGTCACCGGATGTCGTGCGAGGTAATGGCGAACCTGGCGATGTCCACGGATCGTTGATTTGGCTCGGTGGAGGATCAGGTGAATGCTGTGGTACGGACAGCTCGGTGTCGACTAAATATCGTTGTGTTCTCGGACAACGTTGCTTGATTGGTCTCATGGGTGTGGTAAGCGTCCGCTGCACTCCAGGAAAGCTTTACGTAGGCCGTCCCTGTCTTCTGAACAAGCATATCGCTCTTTCTGTTTCTGTACCATTTTTTGCTCATTTTCTACATTTGGTGCAGAGGACAAAAAATGCGAAAAACTTCTGCTTAAAAGCAGAGGCTATAAATTGCCTTAATCCCTTCTGACAGATATTCTCGCTCAACTTGAAAGACTCGAAGCAAAAACGAAGGTCATAAAAATGCGCGGGATGTATATTCTTCACCTCTCTTTCGCAACTGACTCTCTCTAACATATGCGAGTGTGAAACGTTGTTTTTTATGCTGCGGTTTGTTTGACTCCGACTTCCCTCCATAAGTGCACGAAGGAGCCGAATGTTGTTTAGCTGGAGGCATTATCGACGATTTTAAATGTAGAGTTCGCTAACTGCATGTATAAGAAAAACTTGGCATTATACCTCGAAGGTCTATTCATTTTCGCAGTTATTATACTGTATATTAAATTATATATGAATTCTTGATTTACCTACTTATCGAGTTATTTATTTGCTTGGCGATTTGTGAATTAATTGGCTGATGATTGTTTGTTTAACTGATTGTATTAATCATTTATCGACTTTTTGAAGGTAATGGCGATATGACGATAACAAGATATGGGAAAGGTATATGAGAAAGATAATAAATACAAGGAGGTATGGCTGGAGTGGAGCTATGGAAGGAGGAAGGAAAGAGTATAGAAAGTGGGAGAGTATGGAATAGAAGAATGAGAATGATCAGAGAACTATTGGGTGGAAATTAAGCATAGAGTTTATAAAAGAGCATAGAGTTTAAAGGAAATTAAGCATAGAGCATAGAGTTTAAGTTTAGTGTTCAAATTTAAAAGGGAAGTTAAATTTTAAGTTAGTTATGTATTTAAATGAAACTCATGACTGTATTAAGTGGAAATCGCCGTTGTTTCTTGTTTGATAGCTTGGTTTTGGTTATGTATTTGGTTATGTATTTGTAAACCATTTTGCCTTCGTCTATGTTTATAAATTCGATACAAGTTAGTTTTTTTTTATTTCCGCATAGATCTTCGTCGTTGGTATTTTCCAGTGATAGTTGAAAGTTGTTTTTACTGCATTACTTTGATTTCTGTTTATGTTGTTTCTTAATATTTGTCACAATATTAAATAGCATATCTGATCTTTGACTCGATATAAGAATGATTGATTAAGTTTTTTTGTGGTACCGGAATATTCTTTTTACTGTACCAATTGGTGATATGAACTTTGTTCTTCAATTTTCTACATACTCGCCAAAGGTGAGTTTGCTATCAATATTCAGTGCTAAATATGTAGTCACCTTTACTTCATTTATTGCTTTTCCATAACATTAGTAGCTTAGACTAAACAAAATACCAGCCTATCCAGGAATAACAAAAAAACGTACTTGAGCGAAACGAAAAATATGTAACTGCTCAAATGTTAAATAATAATAATGGCTGCTCAAATGTTGGTTATAATAAATAAATACGGTCAAAGAACTCAAGTATTTTAGGAGTTTAGTTATTTAAGAAGTTAAATAATAAATACTTATTTAACTTCTTAGATTAATTATTTATGTAACAAAACGTAATAATACATCGTATAATATTGATGTTTATTTTTGTTGCCAGTAAAGGTTTAATAATAATAAGTCTAAAAACTGTGTTGTGGACCTAAAACGGATCCTTGCAATATGAATTTCAATTAATTTGTTACGTAAGACGAATTTGAAATACTAAAATGCTTTACAAATTTTATTTCAAAAATATTAAAAATAATTAATTAATTAAAAATAAAATCATTAGTAAAATTAACATTAAATAAATAAATACAAGAGAATGACACCGCGAAATATGTTAGTCAAATCTTAGGGGAACTTGTAACGATAAAACACACCGTTCTGGCGAAATGGATATCAAAAAAGAACTTCAACTTTATTAACAGAAATTAACAATATAAAATTAACAATAATTTAAAAAATATAAGGGTACCCATTTTGTGCTGAATGTAAAAGTTTAACAACATTTAAAAGTTTAAAGATTTCTAAACCATCTGTTTTCAATTTGGCATCATAATTAATATTAGATATGTACGCAATATATTTCTTTGGTCTCACTATTGCAAGGTAGATTGTCATCTTGCAATAGTAAGCTAACGTTTACATATAATATGAACATTTGTTTTATAATTATATGTAACCTACAATTATTATATAGTATTCTATGAAGAAAATCAATTGATTTATTTTGCTTGCTGTTATATCCTGCATTAAAGTTAATACGTGCATTAAAGCAAATTAATTTTTATTGATAAATTTAGATTATACGAGGATCTCTAAACGAAATACGGTATTATATGACTTTAAGACAAACAACGTAAAAAATAAAAAATGTCTCAAAAATTATATTACTGAATTTTTTGTGATAGTTTCATGTTCAATGTTCATTGAACAATTTCTGCAAGTAGATATTTCATCTCTTGTGATATCCTGTTCGGAATAAGTATATACATTTGTCATCTTGGCAGGTAAAAACTGTGGGGTGTGTGCTTATTTTCTCAAAACGATATCCATTATCGCAACGTTAACGTATTTCAAATTTACACCAACTAGCTTATTGCAAGTATCCATATCAATTAGTGATGGAATTCTGCTTCCACGGTCGGAATGCTTCGGACCATTTCGTTTCGAAAAGATACCACGATAAAGTGCCGTTCTCGTTTCGTTTAAATTTCAATAAAACTATGCTTTACAATGACAAGAAAAATGAAATCAGATATTTCATATCTTTATTAAATAGTAGTGCGCTATATTATATTTTATTGTGTGCATTGTTATTTCTTTTTGTGAATGCTATTATTTCTTCCAGTATTTATTGAATATTTGTCAGCAAAATTTAAAAGTTCTTAAAGTTTTTCAATTTATATCTAAGGATGTTAAAAAACTATATATAAACAGGCCAATGAATTTTCTGTGTATTTTTGGGAATACTGATTGAATATTTGAATCAAACAATTTATTATATCAATAGTAATTATATTTAGCATTTTTAATTTAATAAAAATTTACATTTAAATATTATATATATTTTTTTTTAAATTTATTTACAATAAAATCTATACGTCATTAATAAATATTAATTATATTAACATTATTTGAAAATATCCAATACATATTTTAAAATTCAATTAATTTTCAAATTTATGAAAGAAATTAAAATTTAAAAATTTACCCAGAAGAGCCGAGCAAATTAATCGATTGTTGAAACGATTTGCATATTATATCAAGATACAAGTTATAAGTTGCCTCTGTATACATCAAAAGATTTACATTTATCAACCATGAACTTAACGCAGAAAAATAATTACTATTCTCGCAATCGCTCGTTCGTTTATGCTTCTCGTTCTGTCAGAGAACGTTATTATATTTATTAGAATCGAAATCATCATCGTTTGTTGTTCTGAACAATTCATGACTGTTGTTGTTTGTTGGTCATGCATATTTTCTACTGGAACTGGTTCGACACATAATCAACAAGAACTATTGCGGCGTAACCGCATATTTTTGGATGCATATTCCTCTCGCCAATGCCTTGATGCTTATACATTAACACCTGCGAACGGAATAAGTGTGTTGGTTATGTAAGATCAATGCTATATGGGAATATTTGTGTACCTGTTTTTAGATGTATGCACTGCCAGCAAGTATAATTAAATATTTTCTTAGTGCTTTCATGAAGTAGTAAAACTATGTTAGTGCGTTCGATGTAAAAACCTTTATCTATGTATTGTTAAGTTAATTTTCAATGAACTATCGAAATAGAGAAGACTGAAAAAGAAATTTCCAAAAAATAATGCATTGATTCGATGCACATGGGAACAAGTTCTTTTCAAATGACATCACGTTCCAAACTTATACCGCGATAATAAAAACGTTCTTTAAGGAACGACTCATAACACAATGGGTCGATCGATGTTATAAATTTTTCTTGCTAATATATCCTTTTATACATTTTCTTATCCTAGATGTGTAACAAACATTTTTTAACACCAAAATTTTACCATGATCCGGAACTCTCATCTATAGTTTGTAGCGTTACATACAATGTAAAGATGTTTGCATATAAAGTTTCTCTTACTACAACTCCTATTTTACTTAAAACGAATACTGTTGTTATAAGCTGTATTATATGCAATACGAGTTACCCATGTGTAATAAATCGTTTACGTCAGTGGTTGAATAAAAAAAAAACAATAAATTTTATAATATACATGTTAGTAAATCAGACTCGTAAATAATTTTAATAACGCTTTGCACACGCAAACACAATGCACAATAATAATACCTACATAGGATATACAAGCGACATCTATAGGGCGAAAACAATAAAAATCTTTATTGTTACTTAATGCAAATAATTCAAGATTTAAAACGTACGGACGGTGTGTATAATTTGACCGACTTTTATTATCTGAATAACAATAAATTCTGCTTGTCACTATAAATAAGAAACATACCTCCCGTGAAATGAATGATTTTCTTTTGAATGTAGTTATTGTTCTTTGAAGAAATATAATTTACATATCTATACTTATTCTTTAGAATGAGGTTAAGTCCGTATTTAAGTTTGTTCTACATTACGTAATTTAAACATTTTAATAGAGCTGTTGATGTATATATAAATAGTCCTACATTTTACATGGAGGTATACAGAAATATTTTTAAAAATTATATAAAAATAGATTATGAACTGTATCCACATTTTACATTTTTTGCGAGGTTCTTTTTATTCCTGATTAGTAAACAAAAGAACGTCACATGTTTGAAAAACACAGACTAGAAAACAATCAGAAATTTGACATACAGAAAACCTGACATTGACGAATTAAGAAAATAAAGGAAGGGAACTAACATTATTAGACACACTTGTAATTTTGTTAAATGGATAACTACAGCTGTTTCTTATCTACTTTAATAGAGTTACCTCAAACAAGTGTCTTGTTTGATGTAACTCTCTATTTGCTTTTAGTCCAGTTGACATTTTATAAGTTAGCTCAAAAGTCTCATAGAATCTCGTGTATGCGAGACCATAAAGGTAGAAAAAAAGGCTAGAAAAAAAGGTAGAAAAATAGGCTTTTCAAGTCCCATATGTGTTCTATTGTGCAATTTATTTGCTTTAAAATGCATGTTATCACCACAAAAACTGATTTCTCTTAATTAAGTTTGGTAGTCTTCATTAATTAGAATAAAATTGT
>WYDF02253543.1:0-34555 GCA_009867245.2 Adranes taylori
AGCAGCACAGGACAGACAACGATTTGCCGGAATTGTTGCCGACCTTCAGTAATGAAGATGGCACCTTAAGAAGAAGATGGCACCTGAATAATATTATTAACATAGGTTAGGTACCTTCTTCAGTGTTTCACATGGTCATCAGATAAGTGTGTGTAATAAGCTTCAACTGATCATCTTCTAGCCACATTGTTTATACAATACCAAAAATACACAACTTACTAAAAGAATCAGAACATATAAATAAAAATAATTATGCATAATTATGTTAAGAAATTGGAAAATAAGTTTAAACTGTTCACAGGTAGACAAAAACTCTCAGCAACCAAGCAAAGCTAAAATCAAAATAACAGGACCTGAATGTATTTTTAAACAATATATAAAAGCGTGTGAAATAAATACATATTACTAATATTTCTTACAATGTTGCTATATGCAAAATTGAAGAAAACAAAATGTAGAAGACAAAATTATTGTGGATTGTTTACTAGATCCATCACTGGATGCGAGAACAAAAGCCAATTCGGCATTCGACAAAAGGTCAGTTTCGAGAATTTCGAACGTATGTCTCGAATTCGGACCAGTCCACATCGGACCGGTGCTTTTAAAAACGCCTTCAGAAAAAAAAAACAGTGATTCCCAAATTGAAATTCTTTTGTTGTAAAATCTATACGAAGAAATAATGATTAATGGTTTTTCAAGATTTCAAATTCTTCCTAAATATATAAATCCGACTATTGTGTGAATATTTTATGTTTTCCTAATTATATATTTCTAAAAAGCTGTCTTTAAAATTATATTGAGCATAATAATCCTCAAATTTCTAATGATAATTGCAACAAATACTGGTAAGGGGCTTTATGTTATTTGGAAGCATTTAAACCTTCACACCGTGAATTCCAAGGATTTATGTGTGAAATGCAATAAAAACCCCCAAAATTATCCGTGTAGCACTTCTAATTAAACCAGTTATCTACATTTCTATGTAATATTTATATATACCAAAAGAATCTGATAAATTCCAAATCCGAGAGCGCCATCCTTTTTTTCCGTTAAGTATATTTTCATGGTAAAGTTTAAAAACGGTTTTTTAAAAACTTTATTTCACACAAAACTATAATAATTTAAAAGCATTACGATTTTTAACTTCATTTATTTATTTTAAACCCTTTCACACTATGAATTATTATTATTATTATACTATTCAACAACTCAATTTTTGTTGTCTCTCATTAATTAATAACTCTTCATGAAAATAATAAAAACAAGGTTTATTTTATTACATCGAAATGAATAAATAATTTAATACATAAGTTAACTGATATAGCGTTAATTATAGACAAAATTACGCGACTAAAATTAATTGAGAGCAAAATTCAAAGTGACGCGGAGTCAGCTTATAAATTATGTCTGAAAAATAATATTTGAGCGAGTTTATATGATACTTGTATAAATGTCTACGTAATGGAATGTACTAGTAAGGAATGAGTTTGTCGTAATTATAGTACTCTTTTAGAGTAGATAGTATTGAGAAATATCTAGACTTTCTTAAAAGTAATATAGGTGAAATGAAAGAAGTATTAGAAAAATAAGGATAGATAACTCAGACCGCTTCTTCCAATTCCTATAATCATGGATCAAGATGATAATGATGATTTTCCACGACCCCCCCCCCCTCCCCTGATGATACATAAAGATAATTATGAGTTTGAGCCACATGAGTTCAAATAGAAATGAATAAAGTGAAAGTAAACATTGTAAAAGAAATTCAGTCTCCTGCACGTCGCAATTATTTGCGTCGACGTGTAATAATCAAAGGTTTCAATGAGACCTGGCAATATAAAACACAGATAAATCTTTTACAAATAAATTAGTACGATAGAAAAATAAAGGTCCAGGCTGAAAAGGATGACAAATCCTAAAGCCTCAATAATAAATTCACCAACCTCCTCATGAATAAAATCCCAACAGGGAGTGGAGTTTAGTGGATAAAAATCCCACAGTTGTTGGATGCACCGGGCATCCTTCCTCTGTTAAAGATTCTCAACTTCCTACGCAAAACAAAAAAAGATAAATAAAGGATACATATATATTTTGATAGTAATCGGTACATTCTCAAAATTTCTCGACACTGAACCCATCAGAGATAAATCAGCAAAGAATGTTACTGCAGCATTTCGCAAAATTCGAAACCGAGCAAGAACGATCCGTCACATTCCAAAAAATGTACAAAATGATAATGGAACCAAATATTATAATGACAAGAAATTGATGAAAGAATATGGAATTCATTTATATTCGGTATATAGCACAAAAAAAGTTTCGATTGCTGAACGTGTAATTCGTACTATAATATAAGAGTACTGGAAATCTATTAATAGGTTATGATAAAAGAATTGAAATAATAAATCTATGATACACGTCTTATTACTATGGTGTTTGCAGTTGTATGCAACGATAAGTAGCGTTTAGGTGCCATACGTAACTCATTTTAGTGTTGAAATTTATATTGTTTAAATTATATTATCAGCACCAACTTAGATTTCAGACGCATTTACACGGTTCAATTTGATTGAATATAATAAAAGCAATCACATTGAATGGCTTAAAGGGATCGACTCAAGTTCAGTTCGATTTGTGAAATGTCTGGTAGATTTTAAATTAAAATATGCCATCAAATAATATTCAAATGCGTGCCGGAGTACTATGCGTCAATAAGGTTACACGTTTGTATCTTGGAGCATTGTTGGAAACGACGATGGTGGGTAAAAGAATGGATCAAAAGACGAAATACTTTGGGCGCGTCAGTATTGAAGAAGTCGAAATGTATAAAAACCGGTTAAGAATAACAGTTTAATTTTCTACTGTCTCATGTAGCACCAGTAATTCAGAGGCAAGACATTGTAATTTTATAAAGACTCCTTGCAAAAGTGAAGTTACAAGTAACATTAAGATTTTTAGTCAAAAACCATCTAAAATATTAAAAGGAATCCTACTCTATTGGAACCTTCGATTCAACTTACTTCGATTGAATACTTGTTGCTTCTTTCCAAGGAATTGCTCCATGAAATGTCAAACATGTTCAACATCTTTTCAATTAGAAATTTGATGAATTAACCGTGTAAATGCACCATAAGGCACTACTTTTAGAGTCAAGACAAGTTCTTTTAGCTAAAAATTCAGGAGTAGTTGAGGATAACGTTCCTTCTCTTAAATTTCTTGACAATCATGTATTAAAAATGTTGATCAATTATATAAATCCCAGGTTCATGTTTTCATAAACTCTCTACGCTTTCTTTTATAATATCGATTATTGCCATAAACAGAATTTCCGCATTTCTTTTAGCCATATTAAGGGCAAGAATACAGTTTACTAGGTCTGAATAGCTTACGTGTTATCAGCAGAGCAAAGCATTAAAATATCCGTTTCTTACGTAGTCAGGTTTCAAGTAATCTCATTTCTCCAGGTTCCTGTGTCATCATCAATTTTATTACTGTTATAACTTCAACACTTCATGTCATGAAAAACTTGCTGATAATCAAGAGAACATAGCTGCTGGGTTTCATGACGTTTTAATACAGCATCGTTATAATACAACTGACGTTGGGAACTGCTGCTTAAAGAATCAGATAAGAAGTAAAGGACATAGAGCTTTAAAAGTAAGAAGCAAATATTTCCATATGTACAGTGTGTGGCACTAAATTTCTATACAGTTTAGTAAATCTTGGTGTAATAGCTGAAAAAGTGCAGTTAGTTGAAAATGATGACGTTTCTTCAGCTACAAAATATACATTTTAAATACCAGTCCCAAAAAGATGTTGTAAATGCGGTAAAAGTACTGATTCAATGTAAAAAGCAGCGGAGTGAAGATAAACAAATTTGATGGTAAACATAGGGCATCATGTTTCGACAGTTGATGATTTTATAGACGATATTATGCACCACATTTCCATAAAGTGTCAGCAAAAAGTGAAGCTAAAGGAATTAACTCCAGAATTGAAACAATTCGTGAAAGAGTTTCGTGCCGAAGAAAGAAAAGATGTCGTTCTGGCGCAAAGGATCGTAACTGGCAATATGAATACAACAGAACAAGTAAACAAGATCAAGTTCGCGAAAGAAAAAGCTCTCCACAAGAATAGTTTATTGTTGGATTATAATAAAGATAGTTTTGGAGGACGAACACTGTTATTGATGTCACTTATTCCTAACTTGCGAAGAAAAGTTAGTTACACGCGAGCCATTAGAATCAGGAAGTTATTGTTTGTGATGTTTGGTTGGTACCTTTGATATCCAGGGTCTTACTCTAGTTTGATAAACTCTCTCTTGGAAGTATTAAACCTTTTTTCTGTGAGAGTTTGACATTGGACGTTGCTCATATAGAACTACAAAACTATAACTACAGCTACAAAAAGAAGAATACTATTCTTCTCTTTGAAGGAATCTTTCCCTTTGTTTCATCTCATTAATACCCTTCCCCAACCTTCTCCCCTCAAATATTCTTTCCATTATCACTATACGTTTCATGCCTCCTCCCAAACACACTCTTACATTACCCGCTGAACACCCTTCTTCATCATTACAATTGATTCACGTACATGCATTCATCCAATGCTCCCACCTTTCCTCATCTCTTCCACAAATCCTACATATCCTCTCATCACATCCATCCAATACTTATTTCCCCTTTCCTCACTTCCACATCTAAATCTCGCAATCATTATTTTCTTTTCCATGCTTACAACTGCTGTATTATTCTCTAGCATTCCTTCCCGAAATATTTCCTATTATATCTCCCATTCCTTATTTTTTCCATCTTTTTTGCACCTCAATATCATTCATCCTTATCTCAATTTCATTCACGTCACACATTTTCTTGAACCATCTTTCCATAGACCATCCTAGGCTTCCACAGACTTTCTTCCTCTCTTTTCCCAATTCATTCAAACATCTGTGCCATCTTTCATTCTCCAGACTATTCAAATTTTCATGACAAATATATCTTTAGAGATTTGAAGATTTAATTTTCTCTTCATCCAGAGAGCTGCGATCCAGAGCTTGATTCCGCTATAATCTTATATTTTGATTTGAATCTTTACTCAACACTGTATTTAATATTGACCAAATATTTTTGTTGTGTCGGCGGCGGTGGAGGCACGGTTGTAGAATATACATATATTTATATTATTCTCTTTTCGCTTTTCTTTCAAGCGATTTAAAGTTACGAGAGCCCTGTTAAATAAGAGAGGAAAAACATATAATAATAATAACATGAGAACAGGTACACATTACCTATATAAAAGTGCAGAACACGCATACCGACACAACAAACGTACCAAACAATATTTAATAGGCCCTTTCATACATCTAATACGGGTTACCACAAATCTAGAATGTCTTTAGATTCAGGAGAATTTAAACTGAGTTACCATAAAGTACAATTTAACTTCCTGAATATTATTTATATTTGTACTGTCACAATGTTTCGCTTTTTAATCTATAAAAGTATGCCGGTTTCATCCGTTCACTGTTAGTTATAATTTGAGGTGAATTTTTTTATTGTTGGCAACGTCTCAATTTATCATATTTACAGTAGATATCATCATAGTTATTGCTTCCAACTATTGGATATTACATCTTAACAGAGAAACAGCCATATTTTTGGTCCTTCGAGCCGGATTAAAACATTTTGTCTTTTTAGCACCACATTTTGCCCATTTCGAATCAATAGATAGGATATTTTGGATCATATAAAATCCTGTGAAGGGTGGCCATTCTGAAAAACAATGCCTGAAGGATTGAAAATTATTCTATCTGTGACAATGGTGTAATGATTTGGATAGTATAATGATATGAATATCGAGTCAGAGGTGAACCCGGAGACGAACGACTTCCCACAACTCCAGGAAATGAGTGGTCATATCCCGTAACCGAGACACCTCGTCACCGTAGGCTCTGCAGATATTTCTTTGGAGAGAGCGACCCTGAGGTTAGCGACTAACGTGGAATTATTGCGGAACCCTCAATTCTTTGTGCTAACATGAAAATTTTAGTCATGATAGAACCCCGAATGAAACAATTGAACCAGAAATTTGATTAAATGTGGTTCTTTAACTGGACAAAATGGATTCAGTTGGAAGATATATAAGTAATGAATCAAATTGATAAAAATGATACTCAATAGCGTGATTTTTATAAACCTAGATGATGAAACTAATGGTAACAAGGATAATCTCAATTTATTCCTTATATTATCCTTGGCAAAGCCTTATTTGGAAAACAAAAAGATATATCATAAAATTCTTCCACATAAAGGACAGATCTAATGAAATGAATTCGGGATGCCCGTTATTAGTATTGATTCATGCCTCATCCATCTGTTGACAAAATATTCTTCAATCAGATTAAACCGTGTAAATACGCCATAAGGCTCTACTTTTGGAAGCTTCTTTTGGAATCAAGACAAGTTCTTTTAGCTAAAAATTTAGGAGCAATTGAGTATAACGTCTCTTGTCTTAAATTTCTTGGCAACCGTCGATTTACAGATTTGTATTAAGAAATCATTGATGGATTACATAAATCGCAATTTCATGTTTTCATTAATTTTCTTTTATAATTTCAATTGTTGGACGGAAACACAATTCCCGCATTTTTTTTAGCCATACAGTCCACTAGGTCTGGATAAATTACTAAAATTAGATATTACATCAACAGAGAAACAGCCACATTTTTGGTCCTTCGAACCGGATTAGTATCAAGGATAATATTCTTTATTGTCTAAGCCATATTTGGAAAACAAAAATGATTTATCATAAAATTCTTCCATATAAAGGAAGATCTGATGAAATGTATTCGGAATGCCCGTTATTAGTGATGACTCGTGACTCATTCATCTGTTTACAAAATATTGATCAATCAGATTAAACCGTGTAAATGCGCCATAAGGCACTACTTTTGGAATAAAGGCAAGTTCTTTTAGCTAAAATTTAGAAGCAGTTGACCATAAATTTCTTGGCAATCGTCGATTTACAGACATGTATTAAGGAATGTTGATGAATTACATAAATCGAAGTTTCATATTTTCATAAATTTTCTTTTACAATCTGGATTGTTGGACGGAAACACAATTCCTGCATTTATTTTAGCCATACAGAACCACTAGGTCTGGATAAATTACTACAATTGGATATTACATCTTAACAGAGAAACAGCCACATTTTTGGTCCTTCGAACCGGATTCAAGGATAGTATTCCTTATTGTCTAAGCCATATTTGAAAAACAAAAATGATTTATCATAAAATTCTTCCACATCAAGTAACGATCTGATAAAAGTAACGATCTGATAATAAATCCAGTTCCCAAACGTAATTTGAAGGTTAGACCAATAGGCATGTAATGAAGAGTAAGATGTAAAGACATTAATAAAACTAAAAAATACCATACTTCCAAATGCATAGAATCAGCAAAAATCGTCAAGTCGTGTTGAATATGTAGAACAGTGGTTCTTAATCTTTTTAGAATCACGGACCATTACAGTTTTGCAACATTTTGTCATAAAATAAAACTGTGTGTACAATAAAAAAAATTATATTCTTTTTGACATTTGAGGACACAAAAAATCTCTAATCTGTTGTATAGAATACATTAATTTGAAATCTCGATTCTGTATATAAGTTGGACACCTACGTATATTGCGGGCGCAAAACTGATTCCCGGTGTGAAACAATAACCTCGTGAAGGAATTTCGTGAACGAGATCCCTTGCGTTAACGATGATTGTAACGAACGCATGAAAAAAAAAACAGAAAAAATAAATGAAAATGAACGCCAAAATCTTTATACAGACATATTAAATTTAGGTATTTGCCAGGATCTCTCTCTCTCTCTTCCTTCCTTTCTATCACGAAAGCGGCGCTTATAAAGTCCAATTGGAAAACAGCTGTAGAAGAATACAGTAGAACCTGGTTATCTACTACAGGTTATATCTCATTTTTTTTGTTCCACAACATGTAGAGTACTTTCAGCACAATTATCACAATATACAAATTTTCAGTAACTGAAGTTTGTTTGAATGTTCTATCTTTAACAGTTTCTAAGATGCAGCCAAAAGTTGCATCGTATTTTATTTTGAAAGAAAAACTATTTTCGCTGGCAAAAATTTTCTACACTTCTAAACCAAATTTCATTCAAATCGGTCCAATAGTTTAGGAGTAATCATGCCACGTACAGACATTTTACAAAAATCACCAAAAACAAATGTTAAGCAAAGTTGCCTCTTAACCACCTACATGTTTTATTGATGGAGCTTAGCAAACGTTTTCAGATATATTGCTCATCTTCAGGTTAAAAATTACAATATTATCAGAGTGAAAGTGATGCTATATAACAAATATTAATTACTACAAAATTCAACAAATGCTTATTGACGCAAATGGATGAATTAAATAACTAAATAAGTTCGCATAGAGTACTATAGAATTAAAATGGCGAATGCGGGATGTGTCTTCTTAATGGGTTATCACTATGATGGAAAAAATTAGACTATACGAAGCACCCACCCAAACATAGGCAAGAATCATTTTTTCTAAAAATAAAGTAACAAAATTATATAATTTAAATCATATAATAATAATAATAATAAATTGCGTTTTAGCAAATCACTCTCGTTTGTTATTCAATTAGTATTTGATCACAACTGATGAGATACTAGCCGCACATTCTTACGTACGTAAATATGTATATATATATATATATATATATATATATATTGCATGTATATTGCAATTTTCACTTTCCAATGCATAATATATTAATATAACATTTCAAAACAAAAACGGCAAGACGAAAAAATGATCGCGCTTAACTGGCCCACCTAGTGATATACTTCACACGATGCTCTTTGAATGCCCGAAAACCTGAGGGGGCTCTACATATGTATATATAATATGTATATTTCGACAGATATGTTTATATATGGACAGAGATATATACATATTCAGTCATATCAAATGTGAGATGCAATCTATAAAATGAAAACCTGTTGCTTGTGAACAGCAAGTGATAGACCTTCTGTGTTCTATCATTTCGGCCTTTATGGATTTGAAAATATTAAGCTTGCATTAGTAGTTTGCGATATTTGCCCAATAAATTACGAGAATTTTTAAATTCTAAATGCTATTGTTTGACTGTATTTTTGGAAAACTCATCTCATTGCGTATAATTGTATTTTTAATACACACCTAGAACATTGTGTACCCTATAAATCGCCTACCCATGAATCGCCCGGTCCGCGTATTTCCCTATTGCCTAAGGTCCACTTTGTTGTGGCCTGCTCTTGACTCTTGACTCACTTTTCGGGTAATTTCTAAGAGGGGATAGTTTGGCATGTTTCGCACGTCAGACTACTTTGAACTTTTCAAGTCGCTTTCGCATAACTACGCCAACCCATGAATTTCCCGATCCCCATATTTGCCATGCTTCGCACGATATTTTTAAAAGTACATAATAGACAGATAAAAACAAGAGGACCAAATTGTTTCTTTTAAGTAAATGAGAGATAAAGAATACATATACAGTCCTATGTAACAAGACCTGCTAAATTGTACGGGGGTTACAACTCCAGTCATAAACTAGACAAGTAAATCATAACCCTCTAGTACCAGCAGTGAACTGTATAATAATGTATTAGTGAAAATATCAATACTCATGATGACACTTGAACGGTTTTTAACCAACTAAGCTATATATCCACCTTCTCTCAACTCCTCTTCGATGAAAGCAAGTTCGTTGTTCTCAGCATACGTATTGCCGGCGTTGCGTGGACCATAAAGTAATACTAGGCGATCAACCAATTCATTAACATCATTCCAATATAAGATTGGAGATCTTTGCTCTTGATCAGCATACATCTCGAAGCGGTCTATTTTGTTACTTTTCAAACCACTACACTTGTTTGTCGATGGACAGCGTTTGTGAACATCATCACGATGTCGGTGTTTATTAATGTCTAATTACCGTCCAGTTAAATCACTCAATGTCTAAATACTACAATTAGTCCATGCAAAATTAAACACTGTGCTGAATTTTAATAACGCGAGTTTACTGCGAGAAATCTCGGGAACTCAGTTTCATCTCTTGTGGACTAAACTGGAGCAACAGGTTATAGTCCCGAGAGAATAACCCTCTTAGCGATGACGGTAATTTAAATAAGAGCAACAAACAAACGAACAGGTGCAATTGTAACCTTATTGAAATGACAAAGATTTAATTTCTGCCAGCATAATAAGTTTAGCGAGATTTGAATGAGAGTGACCTGTTGGTTTTGTAAGATGCATTTGATTAGAGCCCAGCATGCGTCGGCTTCGTCCAATATAGGAAGTTTGCTACAAGCGGGTGGTTTGATGTTTTATTGTTCATTCTTAAACTAACGTTATTGTCATATCTTGCAATTCTTTTCTTAAAGCACGTTCTGAATGGTGGCACCAATAAACCATTCTTTTGTGAGAAAATGTTTTTTATTACTCTCGCCAAATGCTTATTTATTTAAAACCAATAACTAACTATTTTAATACGCGTTATTTAAAACCTTAAAACCTAGAGAGATTAATTATTTTGCCCACCCCTAAAAATGTTCCTCGTGAGAGATAAACAATCTTTCATTGCGTCCTTCGCACGCCAGACTACCTTGGACTTTCAAATTCGCTTATGCAAGATGAATTCCCCGGTAGCCATATTTGCTTACGGCGCGGACAGTTCTGCTCTTCGCTTTGCCGCGACCTGTACCCGTTCTCGAGTTACTTTTCAAAAATTTCTAACCAAGAACGTTTCAATTCGACTACCCATGAATCCCCCGGTCCTAGTATAAGCCTGCTTTGCTAACCGCTTTGTCGCGGCCATCGGCCGTTCTTAACTTAGTTTTCAGGTAATGATTTTTCTATTCGACTACTCATTTGCCTAGGGTCTGTAGCATGAAAACTTCTACCGGCTTTTTTTAATTTAGAGACAACCTTACACATTCTAGCCAAGCATGGCTGCGCGTTCTTAGCAAAGCATGTTGCGTGATAAATAAATATAAGCTAGAATACTAAAGGAACTACATTGAGTTTCTACTGCCAAAATAGGCAACAATTAGGCAGCAAATTTACATTTTCAGATAATCTAAATAGTAGAGCAGAGTTACGGCGAAACCAAAGAAACTATTAAGGGCATGAAGAATAGCAAAGTACCTGTTGGCGACCTGATTCCGGTGGGACTGCTGAAATACGGTAATGAACAACTAACTGCACATGCAGGTACACGCACTAATTTGAAGAGTGTGGGAAGAGGAGCAAATGCCAAATGACTGGGATGTTGCCTACATCTGTTCTCTACACAAAAAGGACAGACGACTCGAACGTTTCTCAGAAATAGCTTCGAGTGATTACTTTAGGCTGATCAAATTCCACAATCAGGTGCATCCTCAAAAAATGCTATGAATTTAACACCACCAGTTATTCATAGCCTATATACTATAAGCAGGCTTATGACAGTGTAGAGAGACCATACTTGTATGAAACTTTGGCCCTGCTGGGTGTGCCGCAAAAGTTGATCGGGCTTATTATAATGACGCTCAAACTGTCAAGTTACGGTAGCTGACGATGTGTCCAGGGAGTTTGGTTTCTCAAGAGGTCTAAGGCAAAGGGATATTATCTCATGTCCTCTCTGGGGTCACATCCCCAGTGGAACTCTTTTCAGTCGCTCTGTGCAGTAGTATCTGACTTATACCGATAACGTAGACCTACTCACTAGAAGAGTGAAGAAACTAAGAGAAGCTTTCCAAAGCTGGACGAAGAGTCTGAAGAAGCAGGGCTTTAGGTCAATGTTAGCAAAGCAAAGTATATGGTCGCAAGCAGTGACACGTTTTAAGTATCTCAGCTCAGTAATCATTGAAAACAACAACACGCAGTTGTAAATTAAAGAGCGAATCAAAGCGGGAAACAGCGTTTTATTACAGGCGGCAGAAGTTTCCAAAATCTCGCTTACTGTCGTACCAAAGCAAAAAGAGGATTTATAGAACTGCTATACGGCTTGTAGTAATGCATGGGAGTGAAACGTGGGAGCTGACCGCACACGATGAGAATATTCTGATACATGGGAGCGGAAAATCCTGCAACGTGTAATTGGTCAGCTGTGCGATGGGGGCATCTGGCGATAGATCGAGATGCGTGGCGGGGTGTTGTATAGAAGGCTCGATCTGTTGATGGGCTGTAACGCCATTGGGTAAGGTAAGTACATAATCCAAAATCCTGAAGAACGGTGTTATTCCAGAAAATTCGTTATAAAAACTAAATAAGGATTAAAACTAAGCAAATCGCTGCACATCATCACTACGTTTCTGAATTAATCAATATCACAGTTTCCTCCATAAAAACCTTATTTATCTGAATAAACGATTGTAACATTTATTATTAAATTTCAATCCAAAAATTTACCCCTTTTCTGAAAATAACTCTCGCCAAAAATATCACAATTTCACACAAACATCTACTACTTGCAGGTGACTTGAGGGGTAGTAAGCTCGTTAATTTAGAAGTGACTAGCGCTACTTGGGCAGCAGCGCTGGACTGGGATCAAATTTGGTACCGAGACATTTAGAATGGGTCGAGGCACGATTCCAGTTTTCTCTATCCAGCCCACGGGCCATTTTCAGCAAGCAGGCCACTGAGAAATTCCCAGTAAGCCGCCGAGCCAGGCCAGCACCGTCTTTGAGAACCTCCAAGAGGAGATGACTCTAGGAATAAATTAATATGTAGATAATTCCATGAAGTCTTTTTGGAAAATTCGAAAAAAGCAATTGGACCATGATCGTTTCCTTAAATCACGGTGGCATCTGCTCCAGTATTTTAATCGGCTCTTAAATTCTCAAATAGTTGATCCTGATAATTTTATCGATAAGATTCTTCTTCATGGCGTAAAAAATGGCGCCAAAATTTAATGTATGTGCACATGTTGATGATAGAAATGTATCTTTCGAAAATATAGCATTCCTTCAGCGAACCGAATGAATTGTATCTTGTAATTATAACAGACACATTATTTTTCGACAAAGAATCCCACACCACACAAGAACACATAACACAAATATGATGCCGGTGTGCCTTTTCATTTTTCGCATGCATATGTGTGTGTGTGTGTGTGTGGCAGTGTGTTGTGTGTGCGGCTGTGGTGTGTTTGAGTGTGATGCAGCGCCACTAAAGTTAATGATAAGTCATTTGTCATGCACTGTTGACATGCTGAATCGCTTAGACTTGAGACATATACATTATATATTGAATGACATGCTTCTTTTGTAGTAAAATATACAGATCATTACAAATAGGATCAGGATAATGATATTTATGATGGTTGAGAATTAGGGATCTTCGAGCAATGAGAAATTTATTAAAAAAAAACTTACAAAATATTCATATAATTTAAACATTTATATAATACTAGTATACCCAATAAGTCGCTTATTGATGAATCCCCCGGTCTCCATATTTGGCTACGGCGCGGACAGTTTGCTATCCACTTTGCCGCGGCCTATGACCGCTCTTGAATCCTTAAGGTTTTAAATTCGCTTACGCACGAATGCGCCAGCCCATGGTACCGCCGGTTTCCAGATTTGTTGGGAAATTTCTAACAGGCCAGTCTGGCATACTGCATACCATCACCAGGCTGACTTGAACCTTTAAATTTGCCTACGCACGATTTCGCCAACCCATGAATCCGCCAGGTCCCCATATATGCCTATGGCGCGGACAGCTTTGGAGTCCGCTTAGACGCAGCCGCTCGCAGATCACTTATGAGAAATTTCTCAAGGCATTCTACTGATTACTAGACACCAATTTGTTGTTATTCTGTGTATTATTAAATAAAGTATAATGCCTTCAGTTTGTCTAGATATAACTCTTTTTAGACGACTGTAATGTCATTCATAAAACTTGCACATAAGAAAGAATCAAGAAATATAAGAAATTTTAGACGCCTGAGTATTTCAGATCGAAGGCATTTTTATTACGGTTACGGAATGTTTTGAAAATTTCGCTTCAACAACAAATAACCACCATGCATCATGTAATGCAACCTTAGATAGATTTCTGAACATATGACCACAATAAATATGCTCGATTTGATGCACTAGAATTTCCCCTATTAATATTTCCTGATAACGTTACGACAAATGTTCTAATACTATTTTGTTTGCTTTCTTGCATTATTCAAACCATGTTTAGGGCATTAACGACGTAAAATTATTCGATATAGGTATTACAACACCCTAAATCAGAAGTAGGTGAGATAAGGCAAGATTGAGCCATCTATAAAGTGTAATGAAGACAGACAGGCAGACTATAGTCATTAGAACCCCTAAAACACGCTATTTACTCTAGTTCATGCCACATATTGGATGATCCCTTATACTAATAGGTAAAATGGCGCCATACATCTTGAACTAGTCGCTGTTTAAGAACATTTGTTGTAATTGACAGTACACAACTATTAAATTAATATCTGTCAATATGTTTGCTTGTCATAAATAGCAGAGTCACTGCAGTTTCTATTTATACGAATTTAAATGTTGGACGTTACAAAAAGTGTTATGAAATGTTCATATATCTTTGAAAAAAGCTAACGAGACAAAAACGTAATGCTTGATTTACCTAATAGTGTATTGTAGCTTATTTAGTTATTTGAGAAGTGTACTCAATTATCATAAATATGATTAATTTCATAAGCAGGTATAGCATCGAATGGGTCAAATGCTAGACTCCAATGAGCAATATTTCTTCTGCGCATGCACTGTCTTGTCACACAATCGTACTACCTGAGAAGTGTCCCTACGAGCCAAGCCTCTCACCCTCCGAGATCCTACCCTAACTCGATTTAAAGTAAAACAAAAAACAACAAAATGATCGTACTAACATTATTAACAGCTATCGGCTTCAACTCTCTCTAATTGTATAACGTCTATATATTAATTCAATACACAACAAGAAGGAAATCCCTTTTTTGACTAGTTCAAAAATGAGCAATCTGAGGGGGCAGATTGAAAGTCTAGAAATCTACAAACCGTTTTCATGCAGATTTCAGCGTTGTTGTTTGCCTATAGTGCTTTACATTCTGCGAGAGGTAGCGCTTGTTGTTTAGGTAATATTATTATAATCGCAATGAATTTAATCAAATCTGTGTCTGTATTATAAGTACGCCGTGGCGGGAATTCGATCCGGCTTCTTGCAGGACGAATATATGATGACTCAACGACGTTATTCAATGCCCTACCTGGGCATATTGAATATGAGCAAACAGCAGTTCAAATTTGAAGCGATTTGAAAGCCTAGAGATCTGCATACCGGTTCTGCATACGGAGTTCTGCGTCGTTACTTACCTATAGTGTACATTCTACAAGAGATGGTGCTTGTGGTTTAGATAATATCATTATAATCGCAATGGATTTAATCAAATCTGTGTCTTTATTATAAGTATACCGTAGCTGGGATTTGACCCAGATTCTAGTAGAACGAATATATTAGAACACAACAACCTGGTCGTATTGTTAAAATTGCGTTTTATGATGTTTATAAAAAAACCTTCGCATATATGACGCTTCTTGTACAGAATATGTACGTAACACAAAATTGCTTCTACAAGGGTGGTTTGACAAAACTCTAGCCTTCAGTAGATCGAACGCCATATAGGTTTTGACATCTGGCGTTCAACACATCAAAATTTGAAGCAGAAAGAACAATTAGTTTGGTTTTTACAGCCGTCGCAAACAAACAACTTTTGTGTTTTCTGAAAAATAGAAAAAGTCGAATATCGTTCAGTGATTAAGTTCTTTCACAAGAAAGGGAAAAAAACAATGCAGAAATCAAAGCCGAACGCTGTTTATCGTGAGACTGCACCGTCGCTAATAAAAAAGCTATCCGCGCGATGTGTGCCACGTTTACTCGCCATCGACCAAAAACGCGCATGTATGACTGATTCGAAGAAGCATTTGGCGAAGATAAAACGAGATCCTAGGGATATTTTCGCCGATTCGTCACTATTGTTGAAACGAGGATCCACTAGTACACATCGGAGACAAAGGAACAGTCAAGTAGCAGAGAAAAAGCGGCGAATGCACAGCGAAGAAGACAAAGATAACCCGATCGGGCGGTAGGGTGATGCAGAATGATTACTTGAGCATAGCGTAAAACCATAATTGGCTATCACTACGCAGCATTATTGGACCGTTTCGACGCCGAATTGAAGAAAATCCGCCCTGGTTTGGTTCGCAAAAAAGTTCTCTTCCACAACGCACCCGCTCACAGAGCGGCCGTCGTGAAGACAAAATTAAACCAATTAGACTACGAATTGATCAACCATCCACCGTATTCACCAGATCTAACCCATTGCGACTTCTTCCTATTCCCAAACCTAAAAAAAATGGCTCGGAGGGCGCCGTTTGGCAACAAGTAATGGCCGAAACTACCCAATATTTTGAAGAGCTCAAGCAAAATTATTGTCATAAAAAGGTTGAAAAGAAGTGATAAAAAACAAAAATCGTGCGGTTTCTTACTTAGGCTAGATTTCCATCATACCGCCCTCGTATTAGCCAGACATCTTGGACGTCTGCTTGGAACATTTCTAAATTGGGGATACATTAAATGTACATAAAACGCAAGACAATACTACACAGTGTCTTTTGATGTGTCGACCAATCCCAATGCAACAGGTGAAATAAGCATGCAACTCTTAGCACAGCCAACACATCCATGCCTCGAAATTCACCAGGATATTTGCCAAATGAGCGAATATATGAAACAACCCGGAGAAAAAATTATCGTTATTTCTGCCACATTTGTAGAAAACTAGATGATGTGGGAAGCAACCAGATGATAATAAATAATAACTGCACTCAAAAGAGATGTCTAAATCGTTGAATGGATCTTGGAAGATAATCACAAATCATGGACTCGATGTAGCTCGACATTGAACCTTGAGTGATCGAATCGTAGTCCTACTAAGCTCAAATGTAACACCCACAAAAATCTGTTTAATTTTCTGTAGTTTAGTAAATAATAGCTGTTTTTCGGATATTTCAACTAAATAAAAAATTCGCAAACAATACGAACGGTTCAAAGCATTTGAAATCTACATAAATCTCTCATATCATAAAGCACATGTTTAATTCACCGCTTCAAAAACACATGTTTTTATAGTCAACTTCCATTCATAACTGCAATAAGAACTTGAGACGTATACAGAATGAATAAATTTAGAAGAGTAAAGAAGGAAAAAATAAACACAAAACAACACACAAAAATTGAATGCAAACAATGAATCAACACTTAAAAAACACTGACAGACACTACTAGGCTACTAATGCGGCCCAGACATTGAGCGCAAAAAATGACTTATTTAGCGGAAATAATAAGATTTATATAGGATAGCGAACACATGTTATGCATTGCGAATTGTATGATATGAATCCCAGATCCATATTATTTTGAAACAGTTCAACTAATTTAGATAAATGAATCCCAATTCCAATTACTACAGGCTTTATTATTTGACTTGGGAATCAAATAGCGAAGACACTGATCTCCACTGAACATTTACACCGAAGAGAAAAGACTAGAGTGAAGCAGCATTTAAGAGTGTAGCAAATTATTCCAAAAACAAAATTCCAAAGCAAATAGGCTCTGGGTTTCAAATTACTACAAGCACTAAAGTTATTTTACAAGTACAATTGAAGAAGTTGTAGATATTTTAAATAGCACATGATTTATAGCCGATTTAGCCCAATATGAAATTGTAGTGCTCTCAGGAAAATAGGACACAAAAATATTAATTTGTGAATCTTTATGGAAATAATGAAACTTCTAGAATTTTATTTCAATTTGATTTGCTACAAATTGCTAAGATCTCTTTATCCTCATGTACCGAAAAATCATGATTGCTATTTAAGATATGTTCAGTCACACTCGAGATCTTAACGCATTATAATATTCTTTAAATCAAACTTCAAACTTTCTATTTGTCATACCAATATTAAAACAATATTGGTATAAATCAAATTCATAATTTTTAATAAATAATGAGTGAGGGGAATTAAAAGAGATCCGAGATCAATAATTGGCGATTAGTGAATTATAAGAGTATACTTCTGAAACAACACTAAATGAGTTACAAGATAACTAAAATTGGAAATCCTGATTTATTAACCAGATGTAAATATAACTTACTTGGTCAAAACCTTGGTCTCGATTTTCAAAATGCTTAATAAAAATGTTTTAAAACTTCACGCTAAGATTCCTTATTGACTAAAAAAAACACCAGACATCCCATACGAAGATCGTCAATTTTGACCCTCCAAGTGACAATTTAATGAAAAGAAGAGTTTTTTGGCATTGAGGAGGAACATATTTTGAATCGTGTTCCTAAATACATTCTGGAAAAGTGAAAAAATGCTTTAAATATCTTTGTCATACATGCAAGCTAGTTTAACTTCAGTATGTAAAGAAAATAATGCATTCGATGCACCAAAGACCTGCAAAATTGTAATCATCTCTTTATTTAGTACATATTTTAATTTGAATCTTTGCAATTTACTTGTTTCACAGAGCATTTTTATAATCATTTAAAAGAAGAGGTTTTATAAAAGAGGTAAAAAAGGATTTATTTAGATACTTGCATTATTTTGTTTCAACTTCGCTAAGTTTGATAAAATGATTTCTCTTGATAAGGTTTTTATATTTTACGAACCAAATATTTTAATTTCATTGAACGTTTAGAGGATTAGATAAATATTTTAATATTTAATACATATTTAATTTAATCTCTATTAGATAAAATTAATAACATTTAATAAAATATTTAATTTAATATCTAATAGTAAAAAATATTTAATTTAATCTGTATTAGATAAAATTACATTCAATTTCATGTCAGTTAGATTTTTTTTATATTTAATAAAATATTTAATTTAATGTTCATAAAATAAAATTTGTAATATGTAATAAAATATGTAATTTCATCTCTATTATATAAAATTATTAACATTTAATTAAAACATGTTATTTAAGGTCAATTAGAAATGTATTTTATATTTAATAAAATATTTAATTTCAGTTAGATAAAATTGCAGATATTTAGTAAAATTATTAATTTAATCTCTATTAAGTAAGATTAGCAACATCTAAAAGACATTTAATTTAATGCCCATAAAACAAAAATTTTAATATTTAATAGAACATTTATTTTAGTGTTTATTAGATAAAATTTTCAATATTTAATAAAATTTCTAATTTAATCTGCATTAATTAAAATTACTAACAGTTAATAAAACATTTAACTTAATGTATATAAAATAAAAATTTTAATATTCAATAAAATATTTAATTTAATCTGTATTAGATTAGATATTAGATAATAATTAATATTTAAATAAACATTTAATTTAATATCAGAATGTTTTTACTGCTATTTAATAAAATATATAATTTCATGTTTATAAAGTAAAATTTTTAATATTTAATAAAATATTTTATTTAATATCTGTTAGATAAAATTAGTAATATTTAATTTAATGTCAATTAGAATTTTTGAATATGTAATAAAATATCTCTTCTCGTAATATCTCTTAATCTCTTAGATAAAATTGCTGACATTTAATAAAACATTTAATTTAATGTCTATTAGATAAAATTTTCAATATTTATAATAAATTAATAAAATATTTAATTTCATCTAGATAAAATTACTAATATTTAATAAAACATTTAATTTAATGTCCAGTATATAAAATTTTTATTATCTAATAAATTATTTAATTTAATATCTATTGGATAAAATATTTTATATTTAACAAAAATATTTTATCCAATAGATATCTAAATCTAATTTGATCTCTATTAGATAAAATTGCTAACATTTAATACAAATTTTTATTTAATGTCTATTAGATAAGTTTTAATAGTTAGTAAAATATTTAATTTTATCTTATTAGAAAAAATTATTAACATTTAAATAAATATTCAATTTAGTATCAGTTGGAATGTTTTTAATATTTAATAAAATATTTAAACATTTAATTAAACATTTAACTCAATATCCATTAGAAATTTATTTTAAAGTTAATAAAATATTTAATTTCTATTAGATAAAATTGCTAATATGTAATAAAATTATTAATTTAATCTCTATTAGGTAAGATTACTAATATTTAAAAAACATTTAATCCATTATATAAAACTTTTAATATTTAATAAAACATTTAATATCATGTTTATTAGATAAAATTTATATTTAATTTAAGCTCTATTAGATAAAATTACTAACATTTTATTATTAAACATTTAATTTAATATCTATTAGAATAAATTTTCAATATATAATAAAATATATAGTTTTATCTCTATTAGATAAAATTACTAACATTTAATAAAGCATTTAATTTAATGTCTATTAGATAAAATTTTAATATTTAAGAAAATATTTAATTTAATCTGTATTAGGCAAAATTATTAACATTTAAAAAAACACAAGTTAATTTCAGAATTTTTGTTTAATATTTAATAAAACATTTAATTTAGGCTTCTCTCTTAGATAAAATTATTAACATTTGATTAAACATTTAATTTAATGGCAATTAGATTTTTTTTAATATTAAATAAAATAGTTAATTTTATTAGATGAAATTGCTCATATTTAATAAAACGTTTAATTTAATGTCTATATTATAAAATTTTCAATATTTAATAAAATATTTTATTTAATCTTGATTAGATAACATTAGTAACATTTAATTTAATATCTAAGATAATTTTTTTATTATTCAATAAAATATTTAATTTAATATCTATTAGATAAAATTTTATAAAATGTTTAATATTTAATTATATATGTAATTTAATTTTTATTAGATTTTCAATATTTAATAAAATATTTTATTTAATCTTGATTAGATCACATTAGTAACATTTAATTTAATGTCTAAGATAATTTTCAATATTTAATAAGATATTTAATTTAACCTCTATTAGATAAAATTACTAATATTTAATAAAACATTTAATTTAATGTCTACTAAGTAAAATTTTTATTATTTAATAAAATATTTAATATAATATATTGGATAAAATTTTTATATTAAATAAAATATTCAATTTAATCTGTATTAGATAAAATTATTAACATTTAAATAAGCATTCAATTTAATGTCATTTTTTTAATATTTAATAAAATATTTAATTTAACATTTATAAAATAAATTTTTTAATACTTAATAAAATATTTAACTTAATCTTTAACTTAAGTCTATTATATAAAATTATTAACATTTAATTTAATGTCATTTAGATTTTTCATATTTAATAAAATATTTGATTTAATCTCTATTAGATAAAATTACTAATTTAATTAAAATTTTAATTTAATGTCTATTAGATATAATGTTTAATATTTAGTGAAACATTTAAGTAATGTTTATTGCGAATATTAATATAACAAATTTTGAAAAAATATTAAGTGTTTTACTAAAATATATTCGCATTATCTCTGCGGCAATTCAGTTTTAAAGAAAATTAAAAATTCTGCATTGAATTGTTTAAATTGTAAAATATAAAAAAAAACCTAATACGCAACAAATAAAAAATCACATACTGACTGAAACAATCAGTTATTATTTCAATCAACATATTTTATTTAACAAGCAACCAATAACGACAATAAATTTTAATCAAGCAGAAACTTAAAAAAAATTAATAAAGATAAAAACATATTCGCTTGAAAACCATCTGAAATATTAAGTAATAATTTGGATTCCTTATTAACAAAACTGATTAAAACAAAATGAAATTGCGAACGAAAAAAATAAATTGGCAAGTCTTCTTATTCTTAGTAGGGAAGCAAAAATCTCAACAGGTCCAGATATAAAAATTTAAAGAACCGACCGACAGAATGGATCAAAAACGGACGTAGAAGAAAGAATGTGAGTCAAACAAACAACAGGCAGGCAGGCAAGCAAGCAAACAAGCAAACAACACATATATACACACATGCAGTTACACATATGCAACAAAACAGGCTCATCAGCAGGGATGGTGTTCTCCACCGAAAGGATTTCCAAGAATTGAAGACCGCCCGTCTATTCCGAAACGCTTTATTTCTCTCCAACACTTCGTTCTGTCTCGCTCGGCCAATACGAATTCCATAAGTTATGACTTAAGTTACATGCAAATAAGGTTACCTACTATTAAAGTAAGAACAGTAATCATAGTTTATATGCACATATCTTTTGTTTATTGTGTAAACCTAAAAGAATTATAGATTAATTACGAAAAAAATACAGATATTCAAAAACATGAATTCCGAAAAATAAACGAAAAGTAAAAAAGAAATGTTTTTCTATTAGCCAGACACCTTGGATGCTTTGAAACATTTTTTAATTTGGTGTGCCTTAAATGTACATGACACGCAAGACCAAATACTTGTTTCCTAAAGATAAACCGTTCAAATGTTCGGATTGCGATTATCAATCTACGCCAAAAAGCTCGCTTAACAATTTATAAACAAATTCTGGAATCTGGAGTCAACCTATTCCAATGTACAGAATGCGATTATAAATCTGCTACTAGAAGCACTGAGTGTTCATAAACTTACTCATTCGCAAGAAAACCCATACGAATGTTCTGAGTGCGATTACAAGTGTTCACATAGGGTGCATTTAACAACGCCTGAACATACACACACTGGGGGTAAGCCATTCGAGTGTCCAGGGTGTGATTATAGAATTGCTGCAGTCAGCAATATAAAACGTTGTTATGGTATTCTTTTAAAAATATTGGAGTGCTCTGAATGTGATTTTGAAATGCTTAAAGACACAACTTCAATTTTAATTAAAAACAGTTATAGCCAATTTTGAACAAGTGATTGCTGATTAGTGATAAAAAATTTACAAAAAGAGAAGCCTGATTCGGATGAAGCAACAGATAAAGTCAGTCCCTTCTATGTGCAGCTTTCATCTAATTTCATGGTAAAAAAAATCAAACAAAGAAAAACACATTACAGTGACTCTCAAAAACTTTGTAACCTGACATAATAAATAATAGTTTTCTTACGTAACTAGTGTACTCTATAAATCGCCTACCCATCAATTCACCATCGAGAAATCTCCCGGTCCCAACATTTGTCTCCGGTCCGCTTTGAACTTTTGAATTCGCCTACGCACGAATTTGCCAAATCATGAATGCTCCGGTTCCCATATTTGCGTACGGCGCTCCGCTGTCTGCTATGCCACGGCGTGGCGACTCTTGATTTACTTTTGCAAAATTTCGAACAGCCTTGAAAATTTCAATTTGTCTAACTTAATATAACACTATCGTTAAATTAGAATTATAAATGCCGTTGAACTATAAATGCCATTGAACTATAAATGCCGTTGAACTATTCATAAATGAACTAAGAACTGTTAAGCTTATATAGACATCCGTCACCAGACGTCTTGTCTCGTCGTGCACCTGCTGCACACGGACAAAGCGCTGTAATATTATTAAGATATACACACAAGCATAGCTCCATATTTCTCCTACACACGAATTCACCAATTCATACATTCTCCCTATATCTGCATGCGGCGCGGACAGCCGCGCTTTGTTGTGACCTGAGGCCGCTCTTGAATGTCTTTTCCGTTCTTGAATGACCTGAGGCCGCTGTTGAGAAATTTCTAACCAAGAACTTTTCAATTCGCTTACTCATAAATCCCTCGGTCCCCATATTTGCCTACGGCGCGCCCAGCGCCGCTGTTTACTTTACCGTGGCCTACGGCTGCTCTTGTGTCACTTTTGGGAAATCTCTAACATGATAAATACTACTTTTTCTTTTATCAAAAAGTAACACTATTTTGTTTTTGGTGTTATTAATTTCAATTAGATAGATGTAGTAATGAAGAACATTTCTTCAGACAGAAAATGCATATCCATATTTTTATTCTTGAATTATCTTAAAGAATACTTCAGAGTAGATCATGTATAGACTCTGAAGTTAATTCATGCACAGACTTCAATAACTTAATCAACAGATTTCAATAAGACTTCAATAAATGCAGATCATGTGCAGCCTTCAAAAGTTAATTGTTTTGTATGAAATACGATCGCATATGCGATGTCAAAATCTTATAGAAATAAATACAATCAGTGTAGGTCACGATCAGATTACAAAATAAATTTTTATTATAATTCATGTAACTTAATCAGCTACGTTAAAAGGCATTGAACTCTATGACGAATTATTTATGTTCTACAAACGTTTTATTATGCCCATTTAAATTAATATCAAAATGTATTTGAGAATGATTAAAATTCAGATGTTAAAAGAATGTTTATTTTATAAATTTATATTCGTATATTATTTAATAACACACAAAATTAGTGCGTGATTTTTCTATTGTTTAATTCTCACGTTATTCTAGTTTTAAATCTGTCTATAATAAATTTTTATTTTTATAAATACGAAGTTGTTTTTCTGATTTACATTTAACCACTACTGTGGTTTGTAGGAATTTTGTTCCACTTTACTATTCCACATTACTCCAATCTGAATTGATAAAAAATCAAGTATTTAGACATAAACAAAAAAATAATAGGGATAGGTAACCTTAATCTTTGAGCGAGCGCAACAACGGTAAATTTTGAGGTTATGCTGCGCGACGACGTAAAGTACGTGGCTTAAGACGCTTTACCGATTGGCGGGCAGTCGTCGTCGGAGACGTTTGGTGTTTTATTCCTCGATCTTCTACATCTTCTTGTTATTTTTCCACTGATTTCGAGCGAATACGAAGCCGATATATATGTTGTATGCTGCCCCGTTTCGTTCGGTTCACACGGTCCACACGCTATAGGCCGCTAAACCAGCGAAATATCGTCTGCCATTCTGCCCCGAAACGCTCGGTCGGTCGATCTTTTTCGTTGTTGGTTTCGTTTGAAATACTAAAGAGAATCGACTAGCCGTACGAATAATATGGTTCTATCATATGACTTTGGAGGTTATTTTACTTAAACGAATCTACCGAGTGACTTAAATAATCATACATATATCCTGATTTTTTTTAGAATGTATCATAATTTAGGTTAGCCAGTTATTTAATAATAGTTTTAATTTACATAAGTTAATCTCTCTGTAAAATATTTCAATGGATGGATTGCAGATATGCATCCCATCTATCATTGTAGATTAGGATGCCTATATTGTAATGCAATAATAATCGATTTTTTGCTGATTAAAAAAGTAATAGTACGAAATGATACATATCGGAGCTTGGCTTTTATATTGTCGGTTGACTGTGTCGTCCTCTCGCGAGTCAAAACTTCGTGACAGAAGTTTATTTCATCTTACTTTTACTCATTAAAAGTCTAATTATCTCTCTCTGCCATATATGGAGCATAAAACTGTTTCGCATAAAAAATATTTCTTTTTTCTCTTCTCCACCAATTTCTTTTCGTCGCGATAAGTCTTCTTTCCCCCCTCTCATAGTCCATGGCAAGAGAACAGTTTCTGCCTTATTTTAGTTTGGATGTCTTCTTCTACTACACCAGTGGTGATGAGACTAAACAAAAGAGAATAATGGGAGAAGAAAATACCATACATTTTATAAGTGATGTAGATTTGCTCTATGGAATCTTCTATTTAGATTAACTTTAAGAATGGCACATTTGATGATAATTTCCAATTGTGAAGCTATTTCCAATTTAAATTGATCATTTCCAATTTAAAACTACAACATTTGGATCAATGGCCTTACGATTTATGATGAAGCCTCTATAATAATTTCGTTACGCAATCTGGACTGGATCAATTTCTATTTTGCTTGTAATTTTCCAAGGAAGTTCGCTGCAAGGAAATTAAAGAAGAGTGTTCCATCATCTTTTCGCTTTCCTAAGTTCACACTGAAATCTCCCACTATTTTAATATGTTGGCTGTAAGATTTCGGCCGATACATGGACTAATTCAGAAGCAGAAGCTTTGCTGCATACTCCCCTTATTTCACTTTCTTTCGAAAACATAAAATTCTGGTTTCACTCTATATAGCTAAATATGTGGGTTGCGTGTACTTTATCTGTATATATCCATGTGGAATGCAGTATCAGACTCACACACATGTGTATATATCTATGGATTCATACACATAGATAGGACGGCAAACATATGATATTCATTCAGTATTATTCGGAAAGAGAAGAGACAGAATAAGAATGAGATAAAGGTCACTTCTTCTTTCTACCGCACAAATCCACACCAGTCTCCGTGTGGTGTGGATTGGGCAGGCTCTGAGACTTATCTCTTTTTTCCTTTCAATTTTATTTTTATTCGGTTGTTTTTGTTTCATTTTATATAAGTCGTGTTCTTCAATACGTGCGGATAGGGATACTATAACTCTCAATGCAAATTTATTATTATTTCGTCAATTCAATTGTAGAAATTTTAAAAACTTTAATAAGGTAAATCATATTGCTTGCTACAACACGTAAGAACTTAGACAGAATCCGTAAACCAAAGGAAAGATTAATAGTTATTAAAAATAACAAAAGAAAGCTCATTAGATTAGGCATTTATTCCTTGATTATGGAACCACTGGATGAGTTTCTTTGAAGTAGATAACATTATCTTTGACCTTGTATGAAAAGCAGTATCCTTCATTTCATATAGCTACGATCTTTCGCAACAGGTCTTTTAGGAAATTTATTTATTAAGTCCATAGTCCAGTCCATAGTCCAGACCCAGTTCAAGTCCATAATCCAAATATTTGGTACAACATGCCCAACAGTAATAATTATGGTGTGCTAAATTGATTGACCTTTCCCAATTTTCTTGGCTTCCATCAAAGGAAATGGCTGAAATCACTAATTTTTATTTTCCGACTCGGTTCTACTAAAATCTGTTCGGTATCTCTCATATTTTAGATCAGATGACAATGTTTGATGTACCGGTACCTTAAGCTTCATCGTATACTCTTTTTCACGAAGCAAGAGACTAAATTGCTTTCTTAATTGATGCCTAACAAGTGCGTTCTTAACATTTTTTTAAATTCGTTCTTAACTTCGTTCAGATGCTTTAGGACTGAACGAAGTTACATACCAGATTTACAGAACATTTAGAGTTTTCTTTTCTGTATAAAAACTGTTCCAAAATCTGATTTTAGTCTATTGGTTGGTGAAAAATAGTATTGAAACTAATTGAAGTAAATCGTTTCTAACTAAATTTAATGTTCTAATCAGTGGCGTAGTAGGTCCTATATAAAATTTGCTTTAAAGAGCATCCATCCTTTTTTCAGAAAATAACCAAACACGTCCAAACAAAAACTTGATCTTCAGAGCCCTATATTATTACTACAATGATACCGATCGGTATATTCGCCCCTTTATCCAAAGCTAAAATAATTAACTATATTTTATAACGTCCAAATATACAAACTAAACTTCGGAGCGCAACAATTGGTGAAATTTTAACATAAAATTTATCACACGTGTCGTCAAGGAAGAACAAAAATAGTAAAATCCTTTTCACAAGTTTTTTAAATTCTATTTAAGTAAAACCCGTTTCTTTGTGAATAAGTCCTAAAAACTAGACCGGAAATGTGGGAATTCTCGTTATTTGTACGTTTATACGAAACATATCCCGCTATATTTTGTTTAGGTCGGAGTTGTCCCTTTTGGGGTAAAATCTTGTAACTGGACACTTTTTACGCATACGATTATAAAATTTGTTAAATACATAGTAGTTATATACACTAGTGTGAAAAGACTTAACAACACTGATGCTTCAAATAAATATGCAATTTTATAAAAAAAAATATATATATAAAAAAATGCATTTTTTTTCTTTTTTTGATAAAAAAATTTAAAAAAATGAAAAATGAATAATGAATTTAAAAAAATTAAAATGAATTATGAAAATGAATAAAAAAATGAAAATGAATGTTAAGAAGAAATATTAATTCATTTTTTTATATCAAAATATTTTAAATTATTTTCACAAATGGAAATATTTTTTTTAAGAATTATTTATGATTTTTGAAAGATTAAATTATTTAAAAAAATTTTAATTGATTGTTTTTTAAACGGTTTAATGATTTTGGGCAATATTTTTTAGGAAAATTTTTTTTAATTAAATCGAAGATAAGTTTGATTTAAAAAAATTGTTTTTAAAAATGTTTAAAATAATTTTTTTATAGTTCAAAATTGATTTTTTATGGAAAATCTATTATATTAATTTTAAAAAAATTATATATTATTTTTTTTGGTTTTTAGGTAATTTTAGGTATAAAACATTTTTTATATAATGATTTTGGGTAAATTATAAAATTATTAAATTTTTAGATTTTAGTTTCTAAGAATTTTTTATGATTTTGGGCACATAAAATTTTTAGATTTAAATAATTTTCCAAAATGATTTGTGTCATTAAAAATGACAATCTCGCATATCAGTAATTAAATGTGAGTAATAAATAAATTTATAAAAATTATTTATCAAAATATAGATATGACAATTGAAAAACTACAAATTTTTTACAAATTTACTTTTTGTAATACATCTTTCTTTCATTAGTGTACATTCATATTGCACCAAAAAAATATAGTCTGTTTGGTGTTAGCTGCCACAACATATATCTCGCCTATTATTAAGCATATGACAAAATGTTATAGAAAAAGTTGTTCTATAGATAGATTAATTACATTTAACAAATACATTCAAAAGTTTACATAGAACGTGTCCAATTTTATTCTAAATCTGTAAACAATCTTCTTTACAATGATATATCACATGTCACAGTTATCTAGTCAATTAACAACATAAACGATTATTAAATATCAAGTACACGTTTACCTAGATAAGCGTATTATTCGAAAAAGTAGGCGGCGAAACAAATATTCAACAGAAAAGCAAGCAGAAAAAGTAACAATAAGTTTAAATTTTCAGTTCACATACTTATATATAAACGTCTAGCTTTGTCTGTCCGTCTGTCTGGAACGCTTTTGATACTTATATATAAACGTCTAGTTTGTGAGGAGGAGTAGTATTCTGATTTGCCTGAACAACGACATGATTGAAGAGAATTTATTATTTTTATTTATGTACATTGTGATTTTTCTTGTCCCATTTAATATGTGAAATTAAATGTCAAATTTTGTAATTACATTTAAATCAAATATGAGCTGGTAATGGATAGTCGTTTTACGACGGGTTATCATCTAGTTATTTCATATTTCTTGATCCAATTGTTTCATCAAAGGTGAAATAATCACACGTCACTTTGTCAAGTTAGGTGGCGAAACAATTGCCGGAGGCGAAACAATAGATATGATGAACTGAAAGTTTAAACGTATTGATACTTTCTTTATGTTTAATTTTAAACTTATTGTAACTTTCAATAGATATTCTTTTTGTATTGTCAAGTTAGGCGTTGAAACAATTAGTCAAACAATTACTGGCGGTGAATAATGTCTATTGTTCCACCGCCAGCAATTGGTTGAGCAATTAATTGTTTCACCGCCTAACTTTACAAAGTGATGTGTTCAATTCTCGTGAAGTTAGACGGTGAAATATAGCAAATGCATTTGTTATAATAAAACAAATGCATTTGTTATTTTATAACAAATGCATTTTTATAATATAACAAATGCATTTCACCGCCTAACTTGAGTGATGTGTTCAATTCTCGTGAACATGCATTTGTTATATTATAATAAATGCATCTGTTATAGCATTTCAAGAGAATTGAAGGCGGTGAAACAATTGGTGGAGCAATAGATATTATTCATCGCTAGCAATTGTTTGAGCAATTATTTCACCGCCTAACTTGACAACAAAAAAATACTACTTATTGTTTCACTGCCAGTAATTGTTTCACCGACTCACTTGACAAAGTGATGTGCTCAAATCTCGTGAGTGCATTTGTTGTAATATAACAAACGCACGTTCAGGTTAATATAACAAATACAAGTTGTTATACTATAACAAATGCAGGATCAGGAATTGAACACATAACTTTGGCAAGTTAGGCGGTGCAATAATTGCTCAAACAACTGCTGGAGATTAATCAATAGATATTTGAACTGAAATTTTAAACTTATCATTACTTTCTTTATGTTGTTATATTGTATTTGTGTTGAATATTTGTTTCACCGTCTACTTTTTCAAATAATACGCTTAGCTAGGTAAACGTGCATTTGTTATTTAATTATCGACATAGGTTGTTAATTGATTAGATAACTATGAGATGTGATATATCATTGTAAAGAAGATGTTTACAGTTTAAGAAAATGACAAGGCCATTTAAAATTTTTAATGTATTTATTAAATCTAGTCCATTTGATATTCAATTGTATTTTTGACTAGATAGATAATAGAAAATTAAATGTGGGGCAACTCTTCTACTATAATATTTTATCACATCTCTAACAATAGTTGAGATATCTCTATGACAGCTAAAATCAAAGAGACTATACATGTATATATGCAGTGTATATATATATATATATATATACATAAGTTCTTATTTTTCTCTTGTTCAAGGAAAAAAAGCGACCAAACAGAGATAGAGAGAAGGTGCACCAAAATGAGGTTATTTCTCCGATTTTTCTAACAATACCCCTTGTTGGACTTATTGTTTGTACCGTTTTCGTTCTGTGAGAATCTACGTAACTCCTATACGTATAAAAAGTAAACAATACGAACACAATTTTTGAATGACGCCATCAAAAAAACTGTCCGGCTGAATTTTTAATAAGTTTTAAAAAATAGGGATATAAATAATAAATTTGACTTGTTGCTTTTGTTTCTCCGATTTCCGGGTCGTGAGAAACTGTAGTAACAAATTATGAACTTGGAAATTATCTAATTAAATGTCATCGGAAACTTTGTCGGTGAAATTCAAATTTTTAGCGGACTGCGAACAACAAATAATGCACTTATACTGAGAATGAAACATATGATTCTTCTCACACTTTATATATTATTTAAACAATTCAAACTGTATAAAATAATATTTATCTAAAGCAAATAATTTTTTTTAAATAATTTAAATAACGTTCACATGAAATAAGTACAGTTACGAGATAATGAATGAAATTTGATTTGATTTATCAATAATGCAAAAAAATGACAGTTACATTTGATAAAATAGTTACAAAAGTCGTTATTTTTATAAGATATAAAACTATTTAAGGTTAATCAAATAGGACAATAATTATTAATCTCTTATTGAATAAAGCAAGTTACTTAACTTAATTGAACAGCATTTATGTAATTTTTACAATTAAAATCATTTAAAAGTGAAAATAAGTTGTTCCAGAGTTGGAACCAAGTGATTGAAATAAAGTAAAGAAAAAAGTATTTCAAAACTCCATTTTAACTGATTCGCAAGAGGTTACTGAATAACTGAAATCAATTAACAAAAGTTCAATTGTCTTGTTGACATGTTTCGGGAATCATCCAGTCAACAGAACTTAATTTCTAATGTGCTTCAAGTCACATCTTTAGAATTTAAAAAAATGTTAATTTTTGGAAAATTTGAGTAAATGTTAAAAGTAACTGTTTCTAACTGTTTAAATTCCATTATAGAAAACTAATAAATTACATTAGTAATTTATATTAATTACAATGTAACTTAAATTACTGATATAAATTACTAATATAATTTATTAGTTTCTTATAATGGAATTTAAATAGAATCAGTTATTTTTAACAATTGTTAATGATAACTGTAATTATTAAAAATAACTGATTCTATTTAAATTCCATTATAAGAAACTAATAAATTACATTACTAATATATATATTAAATACTATGTAATATAAATTACTAATGTTATGTATTAGATTTCTATAATGGAATTTAAATAGATAGTAAGTTACGTGTAACAGTTATTATTGTTAAAAATAAGTAAATAATAGAAACAATCGGTAATAATAACTGTAATTGTAACCTGATTCTAACTATTTAAATTCCATACCAGAAAACTAATACATTACATTAGTAATGGATATTAATTATTATGTAATATAAATTACTAATGTAATTTATTATTTCCTATAATAATAGTTAAATAGTATATCAATTACTATGTAATGTACACTACTAGCATATATTAAATATATGTAATATAAATTACTAATGTTAGATATTAGTTTCCTATAATGGAATTTACATAGTTAGTCAGTTATTTTTAACAATAGTTAAAAATAACTAAAAATAAGTGTGAGTTGTTAACAATAACTATAATTGTTAAAAATAACAGATTCAAACTATTTAAATTCCATTATAGGAGAATAATAAATTACATTATAATGAATATTAATTATTATGTAATATAAATTACTAATGTAATTTATTATTGCCTATAATATTATTTTAATAGTTAGTCAGTTATTTTTAACAATTGTTAAAAATAATTGTAACAATAACTGTAATTGTTAAAATAACTCAGTAACTATTTAAATACTATTATTATATGAAACTATAAATTACATTAGTAATTTATATCAGTAATTTAAATTGCGAATGTAATATATATATAGTTTCCTGTAATGGAATTTAAATAGTAATATTTTTACAGTTATTTTTAATGTTGTTAAAAATAACTGATTGTAACTATTTCAATTCCATTAAAGGAAATAATAAATTACTTTTGTAATTTAAATTACATAATAATTAATATACATTACTAATGTAATTTATTAGTTTCCGGTTATGGAACTGTTATTTCCTGTTAAGTAATATTTTTACAGTTATTTTTAATGTTGTTAAAAATAACTGATTCTAACTATTTAAATTCCATTATAGGAAATAATAAATTACTTTTCTAATTTAAATTACATAATAATTAATATACGTTACTAATGTAATTTATTAGTTTCCTGTGATGGAATTTAAATAGTTAGAATCACATTACAATTACAGTTATTATTACCAATTGTTAAAAGTAACTGACTATCTATTTAAATTCCATCATAAGAAACTAATAAATTACATTAGTAATTTAAATTACATAATAATTAACTAGCATATATTAAATATATGTAATATAAATTACTAATGTTAGTTATTAGTTTCCTATAATGGAATTTACATAGTTAGTCAGTTATTTTTAACAATAGTTAAAAATAACTAAAAATAAGTGTGACTTGTTAACAATAACTATAATTGTTAAAAATAACAGATTCAAACTATTTAAATTCCATTATAGGAAAGTAATAAATTACATTAGTAATGTATATTAATTATTATGTAATATAAATTACTAATGTAATTTATTAGTTTCCTGTTATGGAATTTAAATAGTTAGAATCACGTTACAATTACAGTTATTATTACCAATTGTTAAAAGTAACTGACTATCTATTTAAATTTCATTGCAAGAAACTAATAAATTACATAATAATTAATATGGATTACTAATGTAATTTATTAGTTTTCTATAATGGAATTTAAATAATTAGAATTAGTTATTTTTAACAATTATAGTAACTATTTTAACTATTGTTAAAAATAACTGACTAACTATTTAAATTCCATTATATGAAACTAATAAATTAGTTTAGTAATTTAAAATACATAATTAATATACATTACTAATGTAATTTATTAGTTTCCTATAATGGAATTTAAATAGTTAGTCAATTATTTCTAACAATTGTTAAAATTAATTGCAACAAAAACTGTAATTGTTAGAAATAACTGACTTAACTATTTAAATTGCATTATAGGAAACTAATAAATTACATTAGTAATGTATATTAATTATTATGTAATTTAAATTACTAATGTAATTTATTAGTTTCCTATAATGCAATTTAAATAGTTAGAATCAGTTATTTTTAACAGTTAATATATTTTTTTTTATTTCAAACACGTGACTACTTTTGAAGAACATTGGAAATTAAGTTCTGATGACGGGTGATTGTTATGCCCAAAACAAGACTATTGAACTTGATTTCCTTATTCAATATCTTGCGAATCAATTAAAATAGAATTTTAGGAATACTTTCCTGTTAAATTTATTAAAAATAAATTTCTTATCTAATTGTTTATTTATTTCTTGTTTTCTGTTCTTCTAAAATCCAACTTATGCCTTCTCCGTTTCCTCCCAGTACTTTATACATTGGCTCTCTTAGTGTTGTGTTCCAAAGCAGTTCATTATCAAGTGTGCAATTGTCTCTTCTTGGAATCCACACGTTCTACATAGTTTGTCCTCATATGTTCCCCCTTTTTTCGCATCCACAACGTACTTTGGCTATAATGCTTTGACTTCCTTTATATCCTTCATTTTCTAGATATCTTGGCATTCTATCGTCTATCTTGACAATTTTTCCAGCTTTCTAGCTTTTCATTTTCCCGTGATGCTGACCGAATTCCAAAGTATATTGATCTTAATAGAGAATATTTCGAAAACCAATAGTCATTTGTTTCTGTTCCCCAATCCCGAAATATGAACGGAAACTATCGTATAATCCTCTAAGAAAACCAGCTATATATATATATATATATATATATATATATATATA
>WYDF02253544.1:0-20268 GCA_009867245.2 Adranes taylori
CTTGCTTAATTAAACAACTATTATAATTAATTTCTGGTTGTGACATTGCAACGATATCTATTCCCCCAATATGTTTATCAAAGAGTATTTAAATGTTTTATCAATAGTATTCTTTGGCATATTGGAGAAGAAACTTTCTAATTTGCATGTGGCAACATCTCATTTCATGAACGCACACATGAACGCACATCATACTCGTAACGTTTTTAGAAAAAAATTTTTTTTGGGCTCAATCCTGAAGAGTTATTTTGAACATGTCTCCTATTCAAAATAATCGAACAAAAGACGCGACGATGCCTTGTTTAAAATTTAAAATACTTTTGGCCATATCTTAAAATGTATTAAAGATAGAAGATTCAAGCAAACTTTGTTGTATAGTACGTTTAGAATTCTTTCAATTTAACTTGCAATTTTATTGTATATTATATACTACCAAGGTACATGAACGGTAAAGCGTATGTAATTTAAAAAAAAAATTTTTATTTATCTTACAACAGCTTACAAAAAATTCTGTATGTTTATTGAAATTGCATTTTCGTTATCGTTTCTTCGCTAATTTGTTGCAGATGGTTTATTGGTGTAAAGAACTGGGAGTATGCTTATCAAGGTTATCTTGTGTACAACAATTTTTTTTGTTTGTTATATAAAGTCAAGAATTTGAGTAGTTTTCTTATATGAGTGGTCTTCTTAATAATAAAATTTTTTCCTTTCTTATGTTACTGAATTTGAATTAATTAATATTGTTTTTAAGACCTTAATATCTTTTAACAAATTGTTTTAAGGAAGTAATATTATTTTTTAACGTATCATTTTTAAACAAATCGCAAGTGTTTTTTATTAAAACAGTGAAATTTATTTTGTGTCCTCCTTAATGTCTCGCCTCAACCTTTTCTCTTAAAAAAAAGAAAAGAAGCAACAAAAGGAAACTCTTTGTTTCAATTTGGAACGAATTTCAGACGACTTTCCCAACGCCAGCTTGTCTTCCTATTTCTTTGTTACTTGACTATTCTTTACGAGTTTTTATTTTGCTCTAGGATGTGTATTTTTTTCTGAGATTTAGAATCAGTCGCACGATATTGCCGTCTAATTTCACATTATGCTTTCCTATCTCATTTAGCCATGACCCAACGTAAACAACAAGCAAGGAGCAATTTAGTGCACACTGTATAATTTGAACAAACGCTAACTCATTCTCATTTATTTTCTAGTACATAGACATCGTCTTGATAAACTATTCACAAGTATTATTTAATAAGATTATATTAATTTAGAAGTTCATCTTTTATTCTACCGCAGAGTACAGATTAACAATATAGTCATAGAATAAACATTGTTTGCTAGAAGAATATTTAAATCAAACAACAGTGCTTCTATTCTAAAACATGGTTTATTAAACGAAACCACCCAATGACACATTTCGAGAACCACAATTGTTTCGTCATCAGCCTAAAAGGATTGCCAACAGAGGAATTAACAGAAGTACATTTTTTCATGCAACTACACAGTTAAACATTACAATTATCATAAACTAGCTAAACCCGGCCTCAATATGATATGAAATGAACCTGAGTCTGATATCAAGCAAATTGCCGCGACATATGTACTTTACCGCGACATATGCCTAACAAAATTTCATGTGTTCCCGTATTCCCATGCTCCCGTATTCCCATTTTCCCCATATTCCCATTTTACCGAATTCCATATTCCCGTTTTCCCGTGTTCGCGTACTCCCGTGACGCTCGCGGCTTTTTTTCCAGTGTTCCCTCTTTACGACTCTAATTAGTGCTTCCGCGGCTTTGCCCCGACCAGGCATATGGCCTAACAATATTTCAAGAAAATATTTCAAGAATATATGTTACCGTCTTCCTGTGTTCCCGTTTTGTAAGTATGTAAAAACGCGCCGTATTCGAATGCAGCATTGTGTAAAAATTTCTAAAATATGTGTTCCTGAATTCCCATACTCCCTATCCACACCAAACTTCACAGGATCACCCGCTATGCTATGTAAAAGTTTTCCTGAAAATTTGATCGAAATCGGTTGACCGGTTTAGAAAACGCCTTCTGCATAAAATACGTTAAACTAATATCCAATGAAATTTGACGAAGCAACAAAAGAGTGCAAAACTTAACGCTTTACGGTGGGTGAAAAAGCCGTTACGCTATTTCCAATAAAAATCGGTTACAGTAAGCCGCAAAAAACAAAAATGTTAAAATGATAATACGCTTTAGACGAAAGTATGTTTATTCTTTTAAAATAAGCAAGTGATGAATTTGCGTAGCTATAAGCATCTATATGGATAGGATGTTGTATGACGATTATATTGTTTCTCATGGCTTGGTTATCAGGATTTGTATGTTATTTTAAATGTATTAAATACTAACTTGATTTATTAATTGGTATGTTATAGTCGTTTAAAATAAATTAAATTAGGTTCAGTTAGCAATTTATATATTACTCATTAAATTGATGATTTATTAGGGAATTGCTGGTTGCAATGATTATTAATTAAATTAGTGAAAATCTGGTGGAATCATTATCTGGTGGAAGATAAACTTGTATACATTTTTTGTTGATTTTGTAAATATTTTATATTACATGGTTGTTTATTTGTTGTTAGTTGCTTTTTATTGATACAAGAAATATGCAACTTGATGCTCACACATCTTCACCTTATGTAACTGGCCGTAGGTAAACCTAGCGCCCTAAGTGAGGGGCTTGCCATTAATTGACAGCGTTTGCAGTCAAGATCTGCTCCAGGTGACGAGGAATCTATCCAGGACTTATAATTTTGAACCAGGGAATTATAATTACGTTTTATAATCACGAATTATAATTACGTGGTGAAAGCTTTCCTGGATCCGAATTCGATCTCTTACGTTTTTTAATATTTTTTCTAAAATTCTATAAATCAGTGACTTCTGTTGTTTTGCTTTGTTTTGGTATTAATACTACTCTAACTTGTCCACATCCACGTAATATATCCCAGTGCACAGGTAGACCTAAGAATTTCCATGACAATCTTAATAAACAATTTGAATCCTTTTTGTTTCAATGTTAGTAGGATACTATCTTTTTCTAGAAATTTGTAAACTTTCAAGTTGATTACCTTCACGAGATTTTTCTGCTGACCCAATCAATAGAGGTAGCCAATTAAATTTGATCTTGTCCAGTTTGTTCGATAGTTATTTCTCTTTAACCTTTTCTATTCTGTTTTGGCGGAAGGGAGTGTTTTCTAATAATTAATGGTAAAATACGTCTACGTGAACCTGCTGACACCAACTAAGGAGCAACAAATGGGTGTTAAAGCTTTTGTATCAGTCCACCAGTAGATCTTCCATTCTCTTTATTATATCTTGAATAAAAGAAAATTATTCAGTGATATCCATGAGCAAGTTTAAAAAAATAAAATTATAGTTTTAATCAACACTATAATCTTTAATCAACACTTTTTATCAAAGCATGATCGTAATTTTTACTTTTTTACCTACTGTACTGCTTTTTATATGTTATTCTGATTATTTGTAACATAAAATGCTTATTGCATGAGATAAATGAGGGTTGGGTTAGAAGTTCGCTTATCTTATTGTTATAATAAAGTACTATTGTTATAATTTCTTTTGTGATAAATTCATAAAGATAATTACAAGTTTAAATCATTTTTGCTTATTGTAGTCTAATATTTATAACTTAAAATATATGACTTTACTCGCGATTTTATTTATTGACAATATGTTGATATGGGAGAAAAAGTTAGGATGATTCCATTTCCATTAGCAAACTAACAACTAAAGCTGCGAACTAAAGGTAATTCAATATTTGATATTAATTTGTTTTTCTGATTGGATTTTCTTCTTCTGACCCTGCTTTCTGACAGATCAGATGAGTCGTGACATTTTGCGTGACTCGGCGACAAGATGGACGTGGTTTGAAGGAAGCTTCTGCCATAAATTTTTAGGAAGTTTATACTTCCGCCCAATAGAAAAATTTCTTCTGCATCAGTTGAGATTCTAAGGATCAAAGTTGCATTGCTTCTGTCATGAATATCTAAGAAAATGTAAGTGGAGATGGGTAACGTCCTGTGGTCAAAATCTTAGAAGCATCGCATTGAAAACTCCTGCTAAAATGCGTGAACTAAATATCCAATCGGATTTGTTGAAAGCACCAAAAGGGTGCATAGTGTAGCTGTTTATTGAAATGAGTGGAAATATTCGTTAAGAGCTTTTTCAAGTTTAAAAACTATTAGTAATAAAAGGCTTTCGTAAAAGAAATCTGCCGATTCTAAAATATTCTATCTGTGAAAAGCACACACCCATGTTTGAAACCATTCCACTATATCTTCTTGGTAAAAAATGTTAAGAAGTGCACTCTTTGAGAATAAATGCGCGGAAGGTGGATCATTTAATCTTGGCTTTGTAGGCTAGGCTGGATTTATATTAATATATAAATATTATTTTCGGGTTATTGTCGGTATTGTTTATAGGATTTCTTTCTCAAGGCTCGAAGCCTTTGCGCCTCGGAAATTTTACTCGACATATGGATTTTATTTATAATAAAATTATATTTACCAATTTATATTTATTTTATCGATTTAATTAATCAGTATTATACTGATTAGTTGATTTGTTAAATTGTATATATTTGCAGAATTGGATTAGATTTGATTAGTAAATTTGTATTATATGAGAGGACTACTCATTCAATTGATGAATTATTAGAGAATTGCTTATTGCAATCGTTAATTAATTGAATTGATGATAAGCTGGTATCAAATTTGTAGAATCTGTGGGGTTTGTTGGATCATTTTCACATGTTGTACTTCTTTATCAATCACTTATTAAAGCAATACTGACAATTGCCACAGCCTGTAGTTGACGTTTATTATTGCAACTAAACTTCTAATTATTTCCTGCAGTTAATTTATATATATATATATATTTTGTTTTAGTGCGGATCCGCAATACCAGTCAGCTGTTATTAACACAAATGTTATCGTTTCAAGCACAGGTGAAGTTGTTTGGCTTAGTCATGGCATCTATCGTTCATCTTGCGATATTAACGTAGAATACTTTCCATTTGACGTCCAGAGCTGTGAAATGAAATGGGCATCATGGACGTACGACGGTTATCAGGTAAGCATAACTAATATAATACCAAACTTATTGAAGGAACGCATTAGTTTTAAAATAAAGTCACTTATTTCAAATTTTCTGTTAATAAATGGGGCAGAAAGCGTTAAATATTTACCAGAGCAACAAAACACTAAATTTCAAGGTATAAATAACATTATCCCTCCAATATACTAGTGGTGCGCAATGCGCACTTAATCACTACGGCCATTGAGACCAGGTCTAGAGCCCGCCAATCTCGGGACTCCTGAAATTTTGGGAATTTTATTATTTCCTCTAACTTGGGTTGTTTTATTTAACAATTTATATTAAACTACAATTCAATAAATTCAATTATTGATTTTTCAACCATTATATTGTATCTGACTGATAGTGTGGAAAAAAAAATATTTAAAAGATATAGTAACTCGCTGCTGTATAACAGGCTTAGAGCCCGTATGATACTTATTAGGCTCTGGTGGTGCATAAACTATTTTTATTTTCGATTATTCCATTTTTTATAAAATTTTGTCATTGCCCTGGATAGACAATATAGGTTTTTTACTCTTCAATGCAGCTAGAGTGAAATTCTTGGGTTTATGTATCTTCCTTATTAGATGTCTGAATAAAGCATCATTTTATAAAAGAACGTTTTATTTATACACATGAGTAAAAAAATTTAAATGAAAATACTTTTAAGAAACTTTTTACATTCGACAAATTTAATATGAGGTATGCGTTTGTAAAACTCAAATCTGTATTGAAAATTGTAATCTGTAGATCATCCTCGTAATCGAATCCAACCTAATCTATATTTAAATCAAATCGAGTGTGATATTTTGTTTAAATGACAACTAACTCACAACTCGGTTTTACATTTAAGTCAGAATCAAAATATTGATTGCAATTTTCTTCAAATTGACGTATATGTTTCCAATCGATAACCAAAAGTTTTTGGCAAGGCAGTGATTTGAATTGAATGCTTTAAAGAAGATATATTTTTTATTACCACATATATTTCTTCTTGCGTTCCACAAATTTCTTCTCGCAAACTGGTGACATAGGATTGTGTGAGGCCTAACCTGGAGAAATAAATTTTACTTTCAGTTAAAATCCATCTGATCTAGCCGGAATCAAAGTAATAATTAAGTTAGGACGTAATCACAATTAGTAAATTATTATTTGGGGGTTGTAAAATAAACACAAATATATTTTACAATCAAACAAAACAATAAGTATTAGAACTATTGCTTGAATAAAGCCAAAGATTCAACTTTACCAAAGCAACTCCTGCTCTTGAAATAATTAAAAGAATTTAAATAAAACGCATCAAGTTTTTATTTATAACATCCTCAAAGATTTTATCCTCAAAATAATTTATTACACATACTTACATCTTAACAAAAACAATAAACATCCACTCAGATAAATAGTGTACAGTCAAAGCCTAGATAAAATTCATCATTGGAGAACATAGCGATAATAATTTATTTACGTTACAATAAAATTCTAACTGACAATTAATTTCATTAATTATAATTACTTATTCAAAGTAAAATCAAAAGAAACCTAAGGTGTTTGAATTTCTCAATTATTATTTATAATAAAATCATTTCTACTCACATTTTAAACACATATGATTTTTACAATGAAAATGAACGAGAAAAATACGCGTATATTAGATAAACTTTTTGTACTGAATCTCTCAATTACTAATAAAATTCTGAGCCTCGGTCACTAATTTTTTTCCTCTTATATTTTTGTCGATTGTGATACATTCTCGCGGGTGAAACCTTACGGAAAAGTTTTCAATTATCACTTTCTAACATGTAGGAGCATAAAACTATCTTTCGTAAAAAAACTGCTTCTTTTCTCTTTGCTACCAATTTCATTCTTATCACGGTTTGCGGCTTTATTTTGCGTGTGTCTTATAAATTGCATTTTTCCTTAGATTATATATTTGAAATGTTTAAAGATCTTTACATTAGAATCCCAATGAGTAAACATATCTAATGCCTTTTTAAGCGTTACAATAATAAAATAAAAAACTAACGTTTTTTCAGCTAACAGGCTTATGATAATAATATTTGTGTAATTTCTACAAAAGGGAAGTATTTGATTACAGTTTTGTGGCTCGTAACTGGAGTATAGTCTAGCTACTATGGACCCTTGCTAGATCAACGTGGTTCAAATGAAACGCACATTTTCAATGCTAACAAAAATCTCTATTTAATTATGAACTAGATAAATCTCATTTCGATTAGAAAATAATCAGTCTTTTATATTAAATTTAACAATAATAAAATATAAATCATTTCTACCTAAATAAGTGATATGTGTATAGTGTGCCTAAGTTACTTGGCACCTTTGTGTGTTTACTTATGATACAGTGTACGATTTAGCTATATGACAATTATGATGCATGCATATTAAAAGTCATCGCACTTGACCTAGAAGTATCACGCATATCTTTTTGATTACACAAATTTAAATATATTTAACCCATTTTGGAGTGCTTAGTTTTGGCTAATATTCTTATTAAATTTCAAAGAATAATGTATCTAATTGTAGTTAAAGAAAATTAAGTAAAATGAAACAAATAACATTTCCTTGTCCTGTCTATAGTTTCAAGATTGTTTACATTTCTTTCAATTATAATAAACTGTGTTTAATATTTCACACATGAATTTGTATACAACAGATCTAATGGCGTAGCATTTGGCATTAACTTCATCACGCATTCGCGTTCATTGATTTTTAATTGTTTTCATATTGTGAAATGAAATAACTTACTTTAAGCATGTATTGCTTATTTGATCGACTATTTCTTAAATTTCAATTTAATACAATTGAAATTTAAGAAAATTAATTCAATAAGAAAATTTACTTATTGTCTTACGTAACATGTCCATGTTTTGACTAGGACATATTTCCTTTGTTAGCCCACTGCTATTCATGTAAATTTATTGATGAATCTTTGTAATATAGATTTCATCTTGTTCCTTACGACTTATTCCTATTTGTTATCTTTATTAAGGGAACAAGTATGTGGAATCATATTTAACTCGTTAAAAATACATTTTTAAAATACTAATTTTGTTAATTATTGTTTACCTGAATATCAGGATCGTAATCTACATTTAACTATTTGCAGTTGTGTGCAATATCAGAGATCATAAGGGCTGTAACCCAGATTATCTAGAAATTGTACTCAGATCAATAATTTTTTAAAAGTTATAAATGTTTTGTACAATGGAGTATGATTGTCTCATCCTCAAGGTTCCTTATTATTTGTAGCCTAAACGCTGTACTTAAATGAAATAACATTAAAAAATACAAAATAAAAATATTTAATATTTTCTCTGTTCATGCTTGAACAGAATCTACTTCAGCACTTCTAGTTAAGCTGATAACAAACTTATTGGTAATAAATAATATCTTATTATCAGGTTCAATTGTTGATGGTATCAACATTTTTATTATCTGGTTAACTAGAACCACTTTTGATTGGATCAATATATTATATTCATCCGATCAAAAGTAATGTACATATAAAGTAATGTCTTTTAGGATTAAGATTTAGGGGTTTCAAGTACTTACACGTATTAAGGAGCAAAATGACTGTCCAGAGTCTATGTTATTTTCAAGAAGAGCACCTTAAACGAGATATTTTTGAACGAAATATTTTGCGCAACATATGTTAGTGCATTTGAAGTTATTATAAACGACCACTAAATGACACTAGTGAAATGCGACTAGGTACGTAAAATTTTTAATTTGCTATTGTTAGAACAGTACCAAATCAGAAATGGTGTCAGCGTTTGCAAAACAACAATTATATCAGAAAAGGGAAACTTCAAGCGAATGCTTTTGTTAGACAATTTTTAAGGATTCACTTGCCCAACAAGAATGCCTCGAATAGCTCCATTCTATATTTAGTAATGAAACACCATCTGAGCGGGTTGCAGAAATTCTTCGCGGTCCTGATTCGGCCAGTGATGAATTTCGTGCAGATCTACCAAAATGGCTTCTTATTCTAAAAAATACCAGTGCTATGCGCAACATGATTGTAAAAGATGTACATGCGACATACCATAAAATGAACACATATGATTTTGCATAGATATGTAGATGTAATGAAATTCTACTTTTCATGAATTCATAAACTGACCGACGCTCAAAGAAGACTTTAGTTAACTGGTGTAAGGAAAAAGCTGAAAAATCGACAGAAGAACTGCAAAACCCTTATACAACATCGTAACAATTAAAGAGTCTTGGACCAGCCAAGAACTAAGCAACAAACTATTTAGGTGTTTACCAAGATGAACTGAATCCAGCTGAATCCAACAAATGTTGTTCGTTCACGAAGCACTTGTGACAGACTCCCATTCGCGACTCTACTAATGCGGAGTCCTAGCGATTGTCACAAATGGCACAAACAAACATCTTCTTAGTTCAGAATTTATTATCCTACAGAAATGTGATTCTCGGGCGTCAAGTCAGTTTAACGTGAGACCGCATGTGAGACTGTTGTTGTTGTTTCACCGGTTCTCAGTGGACTTACTGCGGGCACGGGTAGCAACGAGTACGTGTGTAGTCCAGGTGATCTTGATCTTGATGGCTGCTGAAATAAACTTACAGCTAATTAGTGAAACAGCATTAACGATTTAACAAAATACCTCTATTGGGATTCAAAATTAAACGTCAAATAATCAAATATCAAATCAAACAGTAGGGCATTTATGGCTCTTAGCAAATATTAAATCAAATAATAAACAATCAATTAATACGAAATGTTATATACAAGCGGTGTCAACGTGCGGTGATATGATAATAAAACAGCAACTATACGGAAGTATATAAAAGCGGGGTATAATACAATAGGGAGCACAATGCAGTACGATAAGCCAATACTTACTACTTGCGGACTCTGTTTCTACAGCATTTCATATCTGCGGACGACGAACACTACACGCCTTCCCTGTACTACGCATTAGACACTGCTAATCTGTGTACAAGTGAGCAACAATCATACGTAGCTCTCTGATGTTTGCAATATGACGTAAGCGCCTTCATACACAACAACTGTATTTACGTTTTATTTTATGAACTGGCCTTTTTCCAGTGCCGTTTTGTTTCAATTTATTTATTTAATTTATTTGACATAACATGCTGTGTTACACACTTTTAAACTAATAATTCTGTTTTTGGTTGGACATGTTTTTTGGTTGGACATGTCGCAATGATCTGTTCTAAGCATCAAAGAGCAGTTAATGATACAGAACTCTGTTAGTGCTAGTACATAATACTATTTGGTTACCAAAAGTCATCGACGAAGTAAGATTGCTAACTAAGAACGTCGCATTATCCTTCATCACAACGGCGGATCCACACTGACAACTTACAATTGACTATTTAAAGAAGAACAGGAAGGAATTAATGTCTGATTGTTAATGTTTAACTGACCTATTTACTGTCTCACTACTTAGTCAAACAAGAAGCATTGTTTTTGATAATTCCTTGAGAGTCGGCAGAAACTTTCGAGAATTAATTCAAAATCATGCAATATTATCTTTTATATTTTTTATAAAAATTTAATAGCTTATTTCTTTATATTTTATTACAACTTTTCTAGTATCATTTGCAATCATTGTTCTTGTGGTAACACATTTGATGTAGTCAACATATCCGGTACGTTCAAAAGTGCATGTTATTAGTATACATCACAATTAATCTGTCTTCCTAATAATTTTGTCTCATTCTAGTAGTTTTACATTAACTAAACAATTCAAACATTTTATCATTGAAGCAAAAAAGGAAAAACCAAATATTACTTTTTTACTTTATAAACAGAAAAATAATTCATACAAACAGAAAATGTACGTTAAAAATGTTATTACTTAGTCATCATAGTAGCCAGGCACTCTACTTGGACGTTCATATATCTCATTATAAAATTTTAGGAAAAAGTGCGAACCACTTATTAAAAGCTTTTAAAATAAAAATCCGTGCTGAACAATGTTTTTTTTAAATATTTGAACATTTATTCGTGTTGATTAATTATTTTACAAAACCTTTATTCTATAAGTATTTTGAAGACAATTAATTATCAAGTTTGTTTTTTCATTACTATGTTTAAAAAAATAGAAATTACAAAAAATCAACAAGTTTTAAAAACGTATTAAAAGAAAAAATATGATATTTTCTAGATATTGTACTTCCCCTTAAAAATGTAGACAAACTTTATAACATGTTATTGATGAAACAATTAAATCAGATTATGGCTTTTCTAACTTGCAAATTTCTGTTTTAATTTAAAGTTATACGCGAGAATAAACTAATTATTAAACCCAGTTGGAATAATAAGCGTTATCCTTTGTCCTTTTTCCCAAAGTCTAATTTCCTGTCGAAAATTTCTTTCAATTAGTTGCCTGAAAGGAATGCAAAAAGTTTGAGATCTGAGTAAGCGGAAGCATTTATTAAGAAAAAAAATTAATTGACGCTTACCCTATAATTAGGATATGAAATAAATAATTATATATTTGTAATTATTTTACATGAATTGATTATATAATAAGATTTTGGTATTATTTCAAAATACTGCTACACAAATTAGATGACAATCCGGTGAAAATCAGTTGACAGGCTGTGACAGTCGCTGCTTGGGATGCTAAAATAGGTGACGTACTTTCGCTTATATGCTTACCGAACTCCAACTCGCGACGCTGCTAATGGGAAGCTTTATCGTTTGTCACAATAATGGCGCAAACAAATATCGTATTAATTTCAGAATAAAAATGGCTTTCGGAAATCTGCTCTCGGTCGCCAGATCAGGTTAACGGGAGACTGCACGCTGGAAATGATGTTGTTGTCTCTCCGGACCACAGTCGCTTATTGAGGACTTAAGTAGACTCAGTCGGTAAGTAAACCAGAGATTCACGTTCTTGCTGGGTATCTGTAATGAACTAAAACGCTAATAGTTGAAACCGTCTATTGTTCCTTTTAGATAATATTGTTCAATTAAATATCAATAATAAATCAAATGAAGAAATGTTACTACATGAAAAAAAATTAAATCAATGACGCAATAATAGCGGTGAAACAAGTGTAACAATAATCAAGCGGTTGTACATCTGCGTGTAAATGCAAGATAATAAGAATAATGGCGCATATGGTATAACGGAGGTGCCTAGGAAGCAATATGAAAATGCGGTGATAAAATAACAAAATGATATACAAATAACAAAACAATAGCATATGGAAAGTGTCTACAGGCTATCCACGTTACAGCGGAAGGGCGGGAGTAATTTCTATTCATACAAAAACGGGAAGGCGGCGGTAAGTTTAAGCACACAATGTGAATAACAAGAAGGATAGGTAGCTCAAGAATTTACTACAACTCGTAACGTCAAGAGTATACTACCGTCACTAAGTCATGCGATGACCATTGACTGAGAACGGCACAATCAGAGGTGTCACTCTAGTACGGTGGAAGGAAAAGGAAAGAATTTTCCACAACGTGTAACGTCGTGAGTACACTGCCGTCACGAAGTTATGTGACTACTATTGACTGAGAACGGCACAGACAGAGGTGTCACTCGTACAGTAAAAGGAATAGGAAATGTGTGAGAAGTAAAGCTACTCAATTAATGCAATACAATGAAACAATATAAGTTATATACTATTGCTTACGAAAACTCTTAAATGCTGATGCTCTAACTCTAGCTTTCGAGGCTGATATTGCTCGTGTGGCTGGCTGTCGGCTAGACTCGACCAGGAACTTTTCGAACCAGAGCGAAGCTCGCTGCTGACTGGCTTTGACGAGGCGGAATCAGGAACTGATTTTAAACACGTAAGACGCACTTATGTATAAACTAGTAACCACGGTTATGCTTATTCCCCGTCACGGGACATATAAGGGCCAGGACTCATTCCTTTGTGCCGTGGGGCGGGTCCCTATTTAAATCAGTATAGACACAAAAGTTTAATCAAAACCGTGTCCAATATCCGGATAACAGTAAGCCATAGGAGTATCACAAATGTATGTGTGATATAGCGAGCCGCCAGCCTTTAACACCAGTCTATTCTATGTATGTACACATATGTGTTATTCCCACTTTATTTATTATAAACAATCTACGTCATTCAAAAACGCTTTTATTGAGCGAAACACGATACATGCATGCTTACACACACCCACGGACAACAAAGTGGTTTGCACCTCTCCTACGGACAAGTGTCAGTTATCTCTCTCCAACCCACAATTTCAGATAGGCGACCAAATATTCCACACTTCTATATTCGCGCGATGGGTTTATTTCATAATATGTTGTAGCTGATGCCGACTGCACAACAATATTTGTTTACGTTTTAAATCGAAATAAATAGTTCTTACTGAATATATATATTATATATATATATATATATATATATATGTATTTATATACGTTGAAATAATGTTATTTATCGGAAAAGGTATTTTAATTACTTGAGAGATTAATATTTATTTTTCTGCTCTTTATTTTGGAAGTCGTGACCCCAAAATGTAAACAATGAATTTGGCAAGATGAACTATTATTTTTCTACGCGAGTCAACGAGTCAGTGTATATTGCTTCCATTTTTAGCAGGATGGAGCGGTGCGTTTGATGATTTTGTGCCTTTACCTCGTAAATAGATGAGATTTTATTTGACAATTTATATTTACATTATTTATTAATTAACCGTTATTAAATCGATTTGTTAAATTAATTTCGAAGAATTGAATTAAATTTGATTAGTCAATTTATATTATATTAGAGGATTACTTATTGCATCCATTAATTAATTGAATTAATCTATATGGGATATATTATCCGATAACAAGATGTTGGCATTTCATTTGGTTCATGTCAAGCTGTTATTTCGGATGTTTTGGGCATGAGACGAGTGGCTCCAAAACTTGATCCCACATTAATGAATTTCGATCAAAAGTAGTGTCAAAATGACGCTGCTCAGAAGCTGCTTAAAGAAGTAAATGACGATACAGAGTGCACATAAATCATAACTGGCGACGAAACATAGGTGTATAGATATGACGTCGAAAGGCCCAATTGTTCCAATTGAAGGTTTCTAAAAGATCAGGATTGAAAAACGCTCTCCCAGTTCGTTCGAATATGAAGGTACTGCTCACTGCTTTATTGCACATCAATGTACCGTAGTGCACCATGAGTTCTTGCCACCAGGTCGTACGGTCAATAAGGTGTACTACTACCTAAGTTTAATGCCGTTCATGAAGAACGACAACTGTGGCAAGACAACTCCTGACGTTTATAGCACGGTAATGCACCTGTGCACATTTCATTGCTTGTTTGTAAATTTGGCGCAAAAAAACACCGTTATGATTCTGCATTCGCCGTATTCACCCGGCATGGCACTCTGCGACTTTTTTTTAAACCCAAAGGTGAGAGGACGATGTTTTGCAGATATTCACGAGATCAAGACAGAATCGCAATGAATTAAACGCCATATCGAAAATTGAATATCACACTTGCTTCAAAAAGTTGAAGAAATGTTGGAAGAAGTGTATTATGTCCAATGGGGCTTACTTTGAAGGGAGCAATATGAACATTGAGGAACAAATAAAAAGTATTCCAGATAATTCCGCGTATCATTTGATTATATCTCGTATACTACTAAAATTACTGCTTTTCCATAAGTTCATTCTATCAACAAACCTACCTATATTAATTATTCTTGTCTCATAATATTATTAATTATTAAAGAAAATTATATCAGACACCTACCTTAGTTTTGATCCTTACGTTCAAATTTATTTAGTTAGGATATCATCAGGAACTAAAGTTGAATTATTCAGTGTGTACTTTTGCTTTTGTAAACAAACGAGCACACAGAGAATTTGATGGTTTTGTCTTCGACCATCTTTATTCATATGATAATAATTTGCATTTATGCCGCAACGTTTTATGTTTATACATATCGTACAACAGGTTTCCCTGATAGGTACGCCTTTTTACGGTGAGCAAGATCAATGTAGTAGATTTGAGTTTAGACAAACACTCCCTGAAAAACATATGCAAAGAAAAAAAAAACAGTCTCCAACCTCGTTTTCGTATACTGAAGTTATAAACTTTTACGCTTTGTAACCTTATGCGTTTAATACTTTTTTGTCTTGAAAAAGCTATTCGATATCACTAAACAATATTCTGACGTTGAAATTTGTGATATAGAATTCAGTTAGCTTCAAGAAGATGTATCAGTTCTTTTTAAAACAAACTCAACTCAACCGGGAAGGGTAGAGCAAACATTAATGGTTTATTTAAGGAGAGTTAAAATTAATAAACAATTTATGGGGTTTTAATAAATTCATACACTAAGAAAACTAGACAATGAAACAATGATTCGTGTAACCTTGCCTGATTAAAAGCAAGATTCAATCTTAATAAAGTAAGTACGGTCCAAGAAATAAAAAATATTATTATAATAAAACACTATTGCCTTTAAAATACTCTATTAACACACAAAAGACTTTATTTTACATGCAACAACAATTATTGTGGATTAACGAACTTTGGTAAACACTAAAACAAGTATCGGTTAACATTTCTTCGATCTGCCTAAATATTAATACTGATGCTACACATGCGTCTCACTTTGATCATTTATAATATGTAAAATCTCTACAATAAAATCGCAATAACTGAATACGTCTAACATTTTTGTCGTTACGATATGAACAGTAAACAAGTCGTATAGTAAACAATATGAACAATTTTCTCTCTTTCTCTCTCTTCAGTCCATTGCTCTTGTCAGTGCGTGGTGATATATTAAGCGGATAATTTGACAGTATTGCGCAATATTGCTCGATCCTGCGCTGTGTTTACGGCGTCATGTAGCGACTGTCCTATTAATGGTTGTAGTTGCTCCACCCATCGGGTAGGTGAACGGCCGCGGTACCTGCTTCTATGCATTTTGCATTGCACCATCAGCTGCTCGAGTGTTCCGGAACGCCTTGCTATGTGGCCGAAATATGTCAAGTATGCGTTGCTTATTCGTTTTATCAACTGGTCTTCACTTTAACTTCATCTAGCACCGAGGCATTTGTACGGCGCGCATAGTTGACCTCGCCATCGCAATACGTCGCTTGACTTCGTCAGCGCTGCTTCCTTCATTAGATACAAATGGGCCTACATAGTTTAATTTGCTCACTACCTCGTATCCAGCTACATTTGTTATATTCGGGCGCTTGTTATGGGCCCTGTCGACAATCATTACTTTTGTTTTTTTCGAGTTTATTTCCAGTTCATATTGTGTGCTGGTATCGATAAGTCCCTGCAATATCGTCTCCATCTCGTCTACGCTGCTTGCTATGATCAGTGTATCGTCAACGTACCTGAGGTTATTTATGCGTCTTCCTTCGATTTATACGCCTCCTTCCCAAACGCCTAACAGACTCCGCATTATGTGCCCCGCGTATATGTCGTATAGTATCCGGGAGAGAATGCATTTTTGTCTAGTGCCTGCTTCTGTTTTGAATGTGTTTGATGTTGTCGAACCGATTCTCACCGTGGCTTCGTGATGCCTGTAGAGGCTTACAACCAATGTCGTCAGTTGTTGTGGGACGCCCATTTCGCCTATATATTCTCCAAAATGCGCTGCATTTGACAGAGTCGAACGCCTTGGTATAGTCCACGAAACAGAGGTATATGAGGACATTTAATTCTCGTGCTTTTTAGATAATCTGTCTGACGTTAAGAATTTGCTCCCGTGTACCCTTTCCTGGTACAAATCCACTCTGCTCCTCTGCTATTTGGTGGAGAAGGAATCACTTCAATCACTCGTGGATGACGTGCAGCATGCCTTTTCTGGCGTGCGATATTAGGGGGAGCCTTTCTTAAAGATAGGTATAAACTTTGATTGGCACCAATCTTTGGGCTAGGATTTTGTGGTCCATATTGCGTTGCAGAGCTTCCACAAAATTTCACAGCCCAGATCACCCATCAGTTTTAGAATCTCTGCTGTTATTCCGTCTGTGCCTGGTGATTTCCTGTCTTTCAATCGCTTGGCGGCGTTTTCTATTTCGCATCGCAAGATCGGTGGTTCGTCTTCGCTATTTGTTGCCAGATTGCTGCTATCCATATTGCCATCTTTAAAACGAGCAATGCAATATTGCCTCCATACTTCAGCAATGCCTTCGGCATCAAGCACTTTCTGGCCGCTGGTGTTCATGATGACTTGTGTATGTGGCTCAAACTCTCATGTAAGGTATTTTACGATTTTGAAGAGCTCAAGTGTTTTTTGGTGGATAGCATGTTTTTTGGTGGTTTGTTTCTAAAATCGCCTCGATATCTTCAATTGTTAAACGTTGGAAGGCAATATGTTATGGTAAGGTGTGATTGGTGGGGTGCGTTAAGGCTTTTTACCCATACTGTGTTCCTGAATATGCCGTATTTTTTTGTGAGACAATAGTTGTGCGAGCTTGCAATGAGGTTCGAAGATACCATTTGCAAATTCGATCAAAACCTGGTTTGGTTTTCTAATTTTTGAGATTATAAAATATAATGGTTAAAATCAGGCAGAAAAAACTTTCTTTATAAAAAGAAGTTGCAATTAAATTCGGATTTGAAAGTAAGCAAATAATTTTATTTACTTATTGAAAGTTTCTTAACTAAGGAAGAACTATTATTTCGTTTGTTGACCAGAAACGGAATTCGAATTTTAGTTTCTATTGGTCCACCTAGTATACGCCATTTGACATGCAAAATGCGCATTCAACATTTTGACATGTGACAGTCGTTTATTAAGACATTCTTGTTTATTATTCAATCTTCTTCTTGCTGAAAACAGTGGCAATAAATTTAGTTTGAAATGATTAGATTCATCTCCAATGAAAATTAGTGGTACACGATGTGTTGTTACTGGTATAAGATAGGGCAGTGGTAAGATGAGTTCATTATTCTCCATTAATCTATTTAAATTTAAATATTAATAAGTTTCTCATGATTTTAATACAATAATTTAAATATATGAGGGAAATTCTTACTTATAAAAATTCGTGGACGTGATTGCCACCGCATCTTTCATATACTGGAAGTCATTCGTTTCATTATATTTCACATAAAACAAAAGTTGAATCTTTTAATTTTATATACTGGAAGTCATTCGTTTCATTATATTTCACATAAAACAAAAGTTGAATCTTTTAATTTTGAATGTCACCTTGTAACTTGTCTATTAAATTCAATTAGCACAATACATGTTTAGGGTAAATTAAATAAAACTCGCGTAACCTATAAATTGCTTACCCATGAATCCCCTGATCCCCGTACTTGCCTACGGCGCGGACAGCTTTGCTGTCTGTTTCGCCGCGGGCAATGGCCGCACTTGATCACTTTTCCCAGTGTTTGCCTGCGGCGCGGACAGCTTTGCCGCGGATACACTTGACGCACTTATGGAAAATTTCAAAATTTTTAACAACTGCATGGAATTTTTGAATGTGTGTATGCACGAATTCACCAATGCATGAATTCCAGATCCCTATATTTGCCGATTTTTGTGAAATTTCTAATAGGGCACTCTAACAAGCTTTCTAACTGGGAACTTTTGACTTTGTTTCCACACAAATTCGGTAACCTATAAATCCTCCGGTCCTGAGTCACTTGAAATTTTTTTATTGCTCAAAATAAATTCAGTATATTCCATTATTCATATTAGCAAAATTGAAGTCCCATAGTCTTTATGTTCCCTAAATTTCATTTTCTCAACTTTCATAGGAACCGAGATATTTAACATAGCGTAATATTTTTTCAAGGTCAAATTACTCCTATGTTTAATCCTGAATTTATTTAACTCGCTTAATCGCTTAAATATTAAAGAAACTTTCGATACGCGAAATTTAAAAAGTTACATTTAAATTTTCGAGAAAATTTATCGAAAAATTTGCAAAACAACAAACAGCCTGTAAGTATGTTATATTGTGACTTTAATAAAAAATGTTTCAAATAAATTCGGAGGAGCTTTAAATATCCTATACAACAAAGTCTATTCGAATAGCCTATCTTTTCTAGTTTCTGAGATATATTGAAAAATTTGTTAAACTTCTCAATAAAATTATCCGTTTGAACCCTTCCCAAAATTATAATTTAGACCGCCACTGATAAAAAGACTATTTAAATTTCAGGAACACAGTCTTATAAATCTCCTAAAATGAAACTATTATTTCATATAAAATGTATCATACGTATAGATGTAACATACGTATATGCTGACGAACAGTTCCCATGGAAACCAGTACAGAGTTTTTAAGATCTTAGGGGCTAGATCTTTGGAGCCATTAGAGTTAGACCCTTCATGTGTGATCATCATTTTAAATAGAATTACCAGGGCAAAAATATACAGGGTGTTTCTAAAAAGTTTTTTCTTTGTCAAAATTGGTCAAGTATATTTAGTTGCTCATATTGGTAAAATGAAGATCCCTTGGCCTTTCATATGTTCTCTAAGTTTCATTTTTGCAGCTTTCTGGGAACCGAGTTATTTAAGACAGTAAAAATTTTTCGAGGTCAAATTACTTTGATGTTTAATTGTGCGATTTTTTAAAACCCGCTTATTCGTTTTAATATTAAAGGATCGTTCGATACAAGAAACTAAAAAAAAAAATACTGGCGAAAGTTTTGAAGCAAATGAAGCCCAAAGTTTTCAAAAAAAAGGGCACTATATATATATATATATATATATATATATATATCTTAAGTTGTGAGTTTAGAGAAAAATGTTTCAAACAAAATCGATGGATCTTTAGGTTGTCTATAAAAGAAAGTTTACTTAAGTGCCCTATGTTGAACGTGGCAACGTCGTGTTCGATATAAGGCAGAGACATGGGACTTTTTTATTCGATGCGTAGTACGAGGCACTATATGTTTGCAAAATTTCAGTCTCATACTATAAAACAGATTTTTTTGTGAAAAAAATGGCTCATTTCCACCATATATAGGGTTATAACGTTTTCCGTCTTCCGATTCCCAATCTCCAACCGTCTCGGTCTCTCCAAGCCTCTCCCTCCATTCCTCTCATCCGGATCTCTCCGTCTACACCCTCTCTCCAGCTTTTCCGGGGTCTTCCCCTCCTTCTTCTTCCTTGCGGTGTCCAGTGTATTACTTTCTTCGGGA
>WYDF02253555.1:0-20267 GCA_009867245.2 Adranes taylori
GTCTCATTACAAAGAAATTGGTTTTCATTTTAAGGTAAGACTGTCCTAACTTAAAATAAAATTATGATGAATGTCGGTTACCATGGCGACAAGTTAAGTTTTAAGTTATTAAGAGCTATACCTCTGAAAGAGTTAGAGTTAGACCCTCATGTGTGATATCATTTTAAATAGAATTACAAGGGCTATCAAAACACATAAAAATATACAGGATGTTACTAAAATGTTGTTTGAAAAAAATTATTGCTCAAAATCGGTTTAGTATATTCAGTTGTTCATATTGGTACAGTTGAGCCTTAGATTTAGCCACTTAGCCTTACAGAAGTTCTCCAAGTTTCATTTTTCCAATTTTCATAGGAACCGAGATATTTAGGACCAAATTTTTTCAAGGTCAAATTACTCCCAAAATTAGGTGTGCAATTTTTTTTTAACGCGCCTAGTCTCTTAAATATTAAAGGATCTTTCGATACAAGAAATTTAAAAAAAATACTGCGAAAGTTTTCGAGAAAATTAACCGCAAAAGTTTCAAAAAAAAACATCCTGCATATATCTTAAATTGTGATTTGAGAAACAAATGTTTCAAATAAAATTGAAGGGGCTAGTCTATAAAATAAAGTTTATTCGAATGTCCTATCTTTTATAGTTTGAGATATATTGAAAAGTATTTTTAAACTTTGAACGTGGCAACGTCGCGTTCTGTGCAATACAGAGACATGGGATTTTTATTCGACGTATAATACGAGAGGCACTAATGTTTGTAAAATTTCAGCCTCCTAGTTTGAAAATAGATTTTTTTTTTAAGAAATGACGCAGCTCTACCATATTGGATTTATTTAAAACAAATGAGACAATCACTTTTGCGAAACAATCGTGTACACCTGTATACCAAATTTCATGCAAATCGGTCCAATAGGTAAGGAGATACTCTTGAACATCATATAAATGGTTTGCACTGATGTGAATACAAGAGACGTACTTAGGTGAAATAGAAAAAATTGTCAAAACATAAATCCTATATCTTTCCTATACCTATACGTATATGGTATATAAAAGATAAAATTAGAAACCTGCAATAACGATAGTAAATACTCCTATATTAAGAGAAAATAAGAATCAAAGTTCCTACATAAAACTTGTTTATAAATTCTGAGCCTACTACGGATAAAAAAAAAGAAGATTCAAACGTTCAAATTCCCCTAAACAGATAAATATGAATGATTAAATTAGGCAACTGCCAATTTGACATTGATGACTTTAATTATCTTTTTCTTATCGATGTTTTCATTAAGAAGAATACTGATTGCAAATAAAGTCCTATTTTGTTGGACTAAAAGAAATACTTATAAAACAACACGTTCAAATTTAATAATAAATGAGGAAACCAAAGTTATTTGTCAAGGATTTACTGGCAAGCAAGCCACATTTCACAGTGAAAAAGCTATAGAATATGGCACTAAACTCGTTGGTGGTGTGACGCCAGGAAAAGGAGGAAAAACACATCTAGGTGATAATAACAACTCATTTATCAAAAAAATAATAATGCAGTTCTGTAATTCACGTGCAAGAACTTAAAAAATATAAACACATCGAAAATTAAATCGTTATTTTCGTTTAAATCGTATTTAATTCCATTTTCCTATTTATCTAGAGATGCCCGTATTTAATTCAGTTAAAGAAGCAAAAGCTGCTACTGGTGCAACTGTATCGGTAATATATGTCCCGCCTCCTTTTGCAGCTAAATCAATTCTTGAAGCAATAGAAGCCGAAATGCCACTGGTTGTGTGTATAACAGAAGGTATTCCGCAACATGATATGGTGCGTGTCAAGTACACGTTAACAAGGCAAAATAAAACAAGATTGTTGGGCCCGAATTGTCCAGGTGAATTGTTTAGAGACTAATCGAGTAGATTGGAATCTAGTTCCGAATATTTTAAGTTGTATACAGGACTAAACGTTTTAGTCCTGTATAAATAATGATACGTCTTTTTCTGAACCACATCTTATTACATTTCAATATTAACTTACAACTTTTGATAACTACTATCAAAATGTTGCATAGCTTTTAGAAAACATATTACTAAATTGTTTTCTTTAAAAACTTTCAAACACTTTAACAATTTAATTTTGTTTTACAGGTATAATTGCTCCAGGAAAATGTAAAATAGGAATTATGCCAGCCTTTATTCATAAAAAGGGTATTATAGGAATTGTATCACGTTCTGGTACGTTAACTTATGAAGCAGTCTTCCAGACTACACAGACAGGTCAAGGTCAAACGCTATGCATAGGCATTGGAGGTGACCCGTTCAATGGAACTAACTTTACAGATGCTTTAGAAGTATTTATCAACGATAAGAAAACAGAAGGTAACAATAACAATATTCCTATGGCAATAGAACTATTCCATGTTTTACGAATCGAATGTGATAGCAAAAACTCATAAATACAGATAAAAATAATTTTGTCTAAAATATATTTGTATTCGGTTAAATAACTAAATGAATAATTTTCTAACTTGAATTGCTAAAATGAAAGTGGGTCTCATATGTACTTTAAACATCCCAAGTAATTCGAAATATATCAATGTAACTTAGCACAAAAGACTATTTTCGTTACGTAAACTATTTTAGTTTCATTTTTGTTCCACATATAAAATTGTTTTAGTAATTTTTCAGGAAAAAAATATGCTTTGCAATAGTTGATTTGAAATTGTATACCGTTCAGTGTTCGTTTATTTATGAGTGCTTAAAGCAGTCGGAACTTATTAAGTAAACAAAATTTAAAATTTAATAAAATGAGACAAAATTTAAAATAAAACAAAGAAACTAATTTGTAAATACTACAGTTTTTAGTTTCGGTGTTGTTTATTTTGGCGAATGCTGTGTATCTGAATCACATAGTTCAAAATGAAATCTATTCACAAATATCTGTTTAAGGAATAATAATGATTGGCGAAATCGGTGGTGATGCTGAAGAACGAGCGGCAGACTATTTGAAACAATATAATACAGGAATAAATAAAAAACCCGTCGTTAGTTTTATTGCTGGTCAAAGTGCGCCACCTGGTCGTAGAATGGGTCATGCAGGGGCTATTATATCTGGTGGTAAAGGTACTGCCGCTGATAAAATAAAAGCATTGCAGCAAGTTGGAGTGATTATAGCAACTTCTCCTGCTATAATGGGAGAATTGATAAAGAAAGAAACAGAAAAATTAAAAAAATCGTAAATAATGACCATTGGGAAGTAAACTACTACAATAGTCACTATATTTTAAAGTAGTTTAGTGAGTTATTAAATTAATTAATTACATAGTAATTCTTCTTTTTCTTGCTTAGAATTTAATATTTCTAAGAACAAGTTTCAGGCAAATAATCAATTAGAAAACGTGAGCTTACTTTCTGTCCAACACTCTTTCTTTGCCCCTCATCCTGAAGACAGTTGCCATACCGAAATCACTAATCTTCAATATTCCATGAGCGTCAAACAATAAGTTTTCTGGTTTTATATCTCGATGAGCAATACCTTTTGTATGTAAGTACTCTAGGCCTTGAAGTAGCTGCCTAAGACAATCTTGTGCCTCAATCGAAGACATACCAACATCTGGTTCTATAATAAAGTAACATCAACTAATATAAGATAATTTATATTGTAAATAAATGAAAGCTAATGTAACATACGTATTTTGCAAATTCGAATACGATGAACAAAAAATATAATATCGTAAAATATCTTTGGTTATTAAACTTAAGAGTGCTACGTGTATGTGTTTCATTTGGTTGTAAAGCCATTAATTGCAGTGATAATAGTACTAATGTTGTGTCTTACCCATTAATGTCACAGTTCTGGTTAAGCAATCACAAGTTAATTAATGATAATATAAGCTTTCAAAAATCTTAAAAAGCATTAAAATTCTTTACTAAATTGTACTTTGAATTTAGAAATATGCCTTATATACAAACATTTTACAATGTTTGTGTTTTGGGATAAGGACCACAAAGCCGTGCTTTCCCATAAAATTCTTGAAATCGAATATTTCCACAAATTCGATATTTTTTTTACTAATCTTGAATATAATTGGTCCGTGAAAGATAAACATTTTGAAAATAAATCAGTAAATGCGTAAAAAACTGATTTTTTAACATCTGTTAAGATTACAGAATGTTTGTATTTGTTTGATCCTAATATGAAGTAAAAATGTACACTCACCAATTCTATTAAACAGTTCTCCACCTGCAGCGTATTCAAGAAACATGTAAACTATGTTTGATTCTTCTCTTTTCCCTAAAAGTCTAATAATATTCGGATGTACCATGAGCTGATGTATTTTATATTCCTTTGTAACACATTCCCGAGCATCTTTAGATTTAAGTAAATTCACTACTTTCATAGCAACAGCTTCTCCAGATGTTTGGTGAATTAAAAGCTTCACTCTAAAATATTAATTACAACATTTTAAGAAAGTTTTGCCTTAGTAATAAAAAAACAGTGTTATAACTTACTCGCCGTATGCACCTTCTCCAAGAGTTTGTACAATATTCCATTCTTCAACAAATTTATCCATTGTTTTTACTATACAATTTAACACTTAACAACCTAAATATAATACTATTTTTTATCTGCATATAATGAACAGTTTTCCATGTTTAACAACAAAATTATTGATTTTTGTTGTGTTCAAAAACACGTTTTCTGTCTACTAGAACATCTGCGCAACGCATATTACATCAAATTTGATCAATTATGTAGAGAAGTATAGAACAAGTTTATGGTGGTACACATAGGAAGTACTTAAAACTACTAATAGATAAAGTCACAAAAGAAATATAAAGTTCTTATAAAATGTACAGAAACGCCATTTCAAAGAAAGTTTTAAACTTTCAACTTAACAACATTAAAATGGCAATACTTAATAAAGTAAATCAACAAATAGACAGACTAAACGATTTTCTTCCAAATAAATAATTAATTACGTAAAAGTAAAGTAATTAATTACGTATTACAAGATTTTACGTTAACTACATTATTGTGTTACTTATAAATTACACAAAGCTCGTAATACACGAAACAAATAAAATGCATATTCACATTCAGATAATTATTTATTCACTTCAACATACATCAATCAAATACATTTCGTGTATGGTTACGAAGTTTTAACTTAATGTCTAAATGAAATTCAAGTCGGTAATAAAATATTAATAATACTATATTAATTCTATAAGAAAGAAAAACTATACTAGTAGCGTAAAACGGGGCGCCCTGGTACCCCCGTCATGTTTTGGCGTGTTCAAGACCCGCCCAGTGGACCCTGTCTGACGTCGCGTGATCTTTTTTTTGTATCACCTAAATCTTTATTTGCAATAAAACCAGCCAGCCGATTTTAGTCAAATAAAGATCCATATATAGGAAAAAAAAAATAGAAACAACCAGTTTAATATACATAGCTTTTATTTTTACAATAATATTTATAATAATATTTACAGTAATATTTACAAATAGGCAATAAAAAATATTTTTTTACGTTATGCGGAATTTTTAACTCGATTGAAAATATGTACAAAAATTCCATATTGGATTTTTTATACAAAAAAATTATCTCAACCCTCATAACTTTAAAGATAATCACCACCATTGCGTCACTACGCCACTACTCCCACCGCCATTCTAGCGCTGCCAGCTTTTTGATTTTTATACAATTTTGTTGTACACTCTCGTATATTTTTTTGATCATTTATGTTTCTATTCCACACCTCGTATAATCTAGTGACTTTTCAGAATCTAGGGGCTTTTCGTCCCTAGATTCTGACATTTGGGACGGGACGGAGCCTCCACGTGCGTTTTGTTTACATTTGGGCCGACGGCTATCTTGGATGCGCGTTATCTATAGAGGAACGGAGCTTCCACGTGCTTTTGAGCCAGACCACGGCGGCCATATTGGATCTCCACCATTCCCGCATAGTGGGGAGCAGCTTCCAACTGATAACTCGGAGTCGTGGTGGGGGAGCATGGCTCTCTCGCTCGCCATTGGCTGGACCAATACTGGTAACAAGCAATGATAACGCTCCAGCAGCCAATCAGAACGCAGCAACGGTCACGTAGACCACGCCCACTGGGCGGGTCTAGAACGCGCCAAAATAGAGTAGTGGGGCAGCCGGTAGGCATGGTGGGGGTATTCAGGGCGCCCAGTTTTACACTAGTTATACTATTATACAATGTCTTGAATTGCACATTTGTACATACTTTTGTTGCACTGCATATCTTCTTGTCTTTGATACATTTTTTATCATGTCTACTAGTTTTGCATTACTTTAAATGTACTAATAAGTATTTACAAGTTTAAAAACAATGATCAGGTTAAAACAAAAATAAATTACCTAATCTTCATTTGAATTAAACTGAAATAACTTTTAACTATTTTATGGTACTTTGGACTGGTAAACAAGATTTTTAAATAGGAAGTATTTTTCTTTAGGGCTATATGTGTTGCTTTTCAATTTTCATCGATATTTAGTTTTTAATAAAAACTAAATGCCAAAACATTTAGTTTTTATTAAAAAACTAAATATACCAAGTTAACTAAATACCAGTTAATACAATTATGATAGTAAATTAAATAGATAAAGAGCCTTTCCATTTTAAATAAATCACTATTTTTAGGAAATTAAACATATTTGCATAAAATAACAGTGAAAATAATTTTTTAAAGTCTGGTAGTAAATTGTGTGCTTCTTTGACAGTAGTTGCTTTTTTGATATGAACAAATCAGCGGATATGAACATCGATTTTGAAATTAATAACTAATGTTTAACATGTTGACGCGGGCTTGTACTACCGATGGTATAGGTGCGTTACTCCATCGGACGAGGTAAGCCATCGATAAATCCATGCTATAACACCCACTGATAGCACTACTGATTTTGCACGTATTAGATAAATACAATATGTGAAAAACGCCGCCAGATAAAAGATAAAACGAAATTGTGCGCCGTGGTTAACGTGTTAAACTACATAACGTTTATTGAAACTTTTGTACTTGTTATCGACTTGGTGCTAAAAGTTTTACATTAGTGTTATACGAGTGTAACAAACGAGTCAAACGAACGCAAAAGTGGAGGTAATTTTCACTCGTGCTACTCCAGTGTGAAAATGAAAAGACTTACTGTCAAATACATAATATTAGTAACAAATTAGTTGGATAGATATCGTTGCATTATGAAGCAACCACATTAATTATTTAAGCAGGTAATCATCGAAAAATGCGAATCATATATAAGAGACTCAAAGATAGATGGACTTTTTGGGTGGATGGCCATTTCTGCTATAATGTATTTATGCTTTATCAACACCTTCTTTTTATAGAACATCACTGTATTTGTATAAGTGAATACACATTAACTTCGTTCTGAACCTATCATCGGACAAATATTGTTTGATTGAAAAATCTATATATGTTACATGTATGCAAACTGTCATTTACAAGATGTTTTTAGGTTAATTTGTAATATTTCTTACATTAGATCTGATTGTCGCGATCTGTTTCTACAATTTTATTCCTATTAATGAAGACTACCAAACTTTTTGTAGAGAAATCAGTTGTTTATGGTGTTAACATGCATTTTAATGCAACACAGTGCACAATAGAAAGCATATGGGACTTACTAAGTCACGCTGATACACCACTGATTGTTCTTCATATCATATACAAGCGCTATATACGCAAATTAACAAAATTAGTTATCGATCCAAAAAGTCCATCGGATTTTTTTCTATCTTTGTAGTCTCTCATATATGATTCGCATTTTTCGATGATTACCTCCTTAAATAATTAATAATATTATTATTTTAAAAATTTACTATTGCAAATATAATTACTATTGATTTTGACTGCTAGGATATTTAATTATATTATATAAAATACAAAAGTAAATAAGTGCATAAGATAAAGTAGGTATCATTAAGTATTAAGCTGCTGTACAATAAATTTGTACGAGAATGCTGTACAAGATTTTTTAATTTTACTATCACTGGAATTGCTTAACAGACATGCTGAGAATTACGGATCAGTTTCTCGAATTTGTTTAAAATTTTATTTCGAACATATGTATTTTATTTCATTTTATTTTACATGCTTATTTATAGTCGGCCTATTTCTGCCTTCCTCCTATAATTACCGACCTCGTTTCGTGAGTTGCCTAGATTCGAACAACAACGTAAACCATTGTATGCGCTGGGGATCGAACCAGGGACTGTGCTTGTGGAAGTCATGCATCTTATCCACTTCGCTACGGCGTTGGCTTGGAACATATGTACGATTCCAATTCCAAGCAAATTGAAGAAGAAGAAAATCTTGTATTTGATCTGTACGTCAATACTACTCATATGATTGCATATTAATTTTCACATTAGTTTTTATTATAAGTAAAATGGATAATACAGGCGTACTTCCTTTCGTGAGGGGTATAGATTTTACAAAAAACGATTTCAGTGTAAGTTGAATTTATAATTTAAAATCCAAATATTAAGGTAGTAGGTACCTCAATTGTATTTATTCATTTGAGTACCTCATTTGAATAAGCTAAGTATATAAGAATCTATAATTCATATAAGTAGTGCTTCAGATATGTAAATATATATGATTTTATATATCTGGGGCCACTTCCGTAGTGCCCCCCCCCCTCCCGTATCTATTCACCTCCCGATTTAAAAAATATTAAAATTTTGAAAAATGTAATTCAAATATTAGTAAAATTAATAAAATTTATTTTACTTTTTAGAAAAAAATGAATCTGACACAATTGTGTACAATTTTTGACGAGAAAGAAAAATTAGTTCGAAAAAGGGAATTTTTAATCGAAAAAGGGCTTATTAAACAAATACCAAATTGTGCAGTTTGTGATGACGAGAGTAAAATGTAAATATTAATAGATAGTATCACGTCATAAGAAGTTGGGGGGCAATTCGGAATCTATCGTGATTTTTATAGTTTTATAAATTTTTATATTATATATTTCTAGTATTTTACTATATTATTTTGTTGGCGTATATTTTAACTGCGGAACTTTTTCGTTCCAGGAAGGAAAATTTCCTGTAGCCGTTAGTATAATGACAGGCGTACAATGGTTAAAATTGGACAACACAAGTTTAACGGAAGTCCCGAAGGAGATGGGTAACTTACTTAAATTAGAACACTTATCATTAAAGCGGAACCAGTTGGAGAAATTACATGGTGAATTAACTGAATTAAACTGTTTGAGAACTTTGAACTTACGACATAATAAAATCAAAAGCTCAGGCGTTCCGAACGAATTGTTCAACTTGGATGAACTGACTACACTTGATTTAAGCCATAATACCTTGAAAGAAGTACCAGAAGGATTAGAAAAAGCTCGTTCGCTATTGGTTTTAAATTTGAGTTATAATTCGTAAGTTATAATTTATTTCCATTCTTAGACCATATATTCGTCAAAACACGGGAATGGTTTTTGAACACAGGAAGCGGGAATACGGGAACACATTGTCAGATCATATTTTCGAAATTACATGTGTATACGGGAACACATACTCAAACCATATATTCGTCATAACACGGGAATGGTTTGTAAACACGCGAATGCGGGAACACGGATATGTGGGAAAATGGAAATATTTTTGCGAAACTAAGTTCGGGGATCAGATAGTCATTGTATAACTATGAAGCATTTGCAAATATTGATTGTTTGTTTACTGAATACTCTTTCTTTATTTTTAGAATTGAAACCGTACCAAATGCTTTATTTATAAATCTAACGGATCTACTATTCTTAGATTTGAGTAATAATAATTTAGAAACTTTGCCGCCTCAAACACGTCGTCTAATTAATCTTCAAACTTTGGACTTGAATAATAATCCGTTAGGCCATTTCCAATTCAGACAGTTACCATCATTGATAAATTTAAAAACGTTGCGTATGCGTAGTACGCAACGTTCGCTAACAAATTTTCCTGCTAGCTTGGAAACTTTGAGTTCATTGACAGAAGTGGATTTATCGCAAAATGAATTACCTAAGGTTCCAGACGCTTTATATTCGTTGCCTAATTTAAAGTGGCTGAACTTAAGTGAAAATGTAATAACTGAGCTATCGACAGGTACATTTTATTTATATGTATATTGAATATCGTCACCCTAAAGCACAAACGTGCTATCTCCAAAAACTCTGTTTTGAGATAATTAAAAAAGAAAGTTTGTAGCAGATGGCGTTTATAGATAATTCCTTTTAACTTAATGCATTTTTTAATACATATAGCCCAAACTATCTACTTGATGTTGCAAACATTTTTATGAATTAATTCTGCATGATAATAATTTATTAATTAATTTTGTAAAACATGTCTGGACATAGCACAAGTGTCACTAGTGTGCTCTTAAAAATATAAAGATGTGGACATAGCAGAAAGTTTAAATCGCATTTTTACCCTTTTTCCAATTTTTTCCGGACATAGTGCACTTGTGCAGTTGATACAGCTTTTCAAGACGAATCCAACAATACCAATATCTCAAAAACACAAAAAATGGACGTAGCACGTTTGTGCTTTAGGGTGACGATATATTTAATAATGAGGACATCTATTGAATGTCACTAGTCAAGAATGTCTCTGCATTTTATTTCCATAATACTGTTATTCTACATAAGTTTAATGTAAAATTCTTGTTTTCTTCTAGAATAACGTTAATTCAAGATGAAAACTATTTATTTTTTTAGACGAGTCAACGATTAAAGGAGTTTGTTTTTGAAAAATAAGTTCTTGTAGTGTTGAGGATCGATGCTTTTCTATCTTGAGATATTGTTTTTTTTTAGTTTTTCAGTTAACTTTTGATCCCTTTATATACGAGAAATTGAGTTTTAGTGTCTATTATGTACCGATTCAACATTAAGAGCGTGACTACAATCATCGCGCCTCGTACTTTGATTTAGCCAGCCCATACATATTTCAGTAGTCTAATTGAACTTGCTCGTTGTGAAATTCATACAAATAGTTTTTCTCTTCAATGACAGTCATTCTATGTATATGCCCAGTTTCATTTTAGCGACGCTAGTTATTGCATGACATCAACTACTTTTGTTTGTTTTCGAATACACTTATTCGTTATTTAATTTCTAAGTGGGTCCTTCCACGTCAAATCATTCAGACCGTGACACTGCCCATCACTAATGTTTTATCCTTTCATAAAGAATGATAAAATATAAAATTTTACAGGTCTATCAAAACTATTTTTTGTTTCATAGTTCCTTACAATTAGATGGACAATCGTTTTTCGTTTCTGTTGCCCTCAAAGTAATTTATACCTTTTAAATAGTATTTATAACTTTCTGATTAGTAATTTGATAATTTGTACCATATCTGTTAGATAATTTGTACCATATCTGTTAGAACACTATAATTGTAATGCATTCTTTATTGATTAATTGTAGCAATTGAAATGTGGCAGAAACTGGATACTTTAAGCTTATCGTACAATGAGCTTAGTGCTCTACCAGCTTCATTATGCAAAATAGCAACTTTAAGGCGATTGTATGTTAACGGAAATAATTTAGACTTTGAAGGAATTCCATCAGGGATTGGTAAATTAGGAAATTTGGAAGTGTTTTCTGCATCTCATAATCAGCTGGAAATGATACCTGAAGGATTATGTAGGTAAATGCAGCATGCGTTTGTTTTTATTACAGTACATGATTTTTACCTTCTTAAAGTACACTATTTTAAGAATTCCGCAGCCAACTTTTAATATCTAAATACAATAATGTGACAGATGACTCAATTATAATTGAAAGTGAATGTACGTATCAGTTAAAATGTCGACAATAACAACTTTTCATGATTGTAGACAATAGTGACAATTTACTTGAGAGTATACAGGAACTTAGAATTATCATCTTACATAAATTTTACTGGTGACAGTACCGAATTACAAGTAGTTAAATGAGAGTTACAATAGGCTTCTAGACTATGGAAAAGCATTAAATCTGGAGAGTATCAACAATTTCAAGAAGGAATTGAAGAATTATGTAATTGTAAAGTCTATCAATTGGATGAAATTGGATAATAGTATATATTACTATTACTGATTAATGTAATTTGTTTATGACTTGTCCAACATTATGACTTCTTGAATATCATTATGCTGCATGTACTAGATTTTAATCATACTGTAATAATATATCGGGATCAATACATTACTGTTATTGATCCCACTAATTCCATTTCTCAACAATTATATTATATCTTCGTGATAGCTAATACTTTATTTTTCTTTATACATTGCTAGATGTGGATCTTTAAAAAAATTGAACTTAAGTTCGAATCGTTTGATAACATTGCCCGATGCTATTCATTTGCTTACTGATTTGGAATCATTTGATTTGAAAAACAATCCTGATTTAGTGATGCCTCCAAAGCCAACAGAATTCACTCAAGGCGATGGACTGGAATTCTACAATATCGATTTCTCTTTACAAAATCAATTACGACTAGCTGGCGCATCTGTACCTACTGCCCCAACATCACAGAGTAAGTGAGCTATAAGCTTTCTAAAATGTTATCTTAAATAGAAGATAATCTATATAAAGGGTATGTTTCTAATCTTTAAACAATTTGAAACTCCTTAGAACTCAAATGTAAGCCAGCACATGTAGTTTATTTCATTTCATTTTATTTTAGTCTCTATATTTTAATTTAGATTTAACGCTTTTAAACTTACTTGATTAATTGTGAATATGACGTGTAATTTACATTGCGAATAAAGATTATTATTATTATGTTGTCTTGGCCGAGGTTCCAAAATAGATTTTTTAACAGTCCGCCTTTTTTTCCCATACGTTTATGGAGGATGATCACAACTTGTTTATAGTAAACTTGATTTATAGTTTGAACAACCTTTAGAAATGAAGGGATAAAACAATCATTGTCTTGAATTTTGATTTATCTTCGTTGTCTTTTCGTTTGAGTATGAACACGTCCAAGATAGAGACTTTATTTTAGGATTGTACGTGAAAATCCATAATTTATTACAAGTTGTTGCTCTGTAAACTTTATAACTTATTTCAATGTTTTTTATACTGTTTGAACACACTTTGCTCACAGCTCCAAGACTCAGCAATTGGTTCAACATGAGGAACGTCAGTGATGTCTTTTCTGCTTTATTTGAATCGTTTTATATCGTATCGTATACTCAGAAGCATGAATATGTGAGAAGCAATTATCACCTACTTTTAATAATTATAGCAGACTTTCTGTTTTAGTAGCAATTTTCCCAGTTTAACGAAACATTTTGCATTAACTTCTTGCCCAATATGAAACATTTATCATAGCCGAAGTGAAAATGACAGAATATATAGAGGGGGTATATAAGATTAACGTCTTATTCTATCTGATAGCATAAAATTTTTTATTATATTATTATTTTCTATTAGTAGCATTTTCATTTTCTATGTTTTTTTTTCGGATACAAATTAATTCACAGTATTATTGATTCATCATCCCTCTTAAAACGTCTAAATATCTATGTTCGATCTTTAATGATATTCTTATTATTATTATCCATCACCCCAACCACGTTGGCTTAAAGATCTTTTGTAGCATGCTCCTTATCGGTTTAAACATTCGCAGTTCTTTCATAAACTTTTATGACTTTTCGGGGCTCTCATGTTCGCGGCATTTACTGCCATGCCTCCGAACGATCTTTGTCTGCAGCTCCAAGTTGCCTGAAATTTACATAAAATGTATGTATTTTGCCATTTCTGCCTTATCATTGCATAATCGACATGTAGGGTTCTGAACCTTATCAATTTTATGCATATGGTAGTTTAGAGGACAATGCCCCGTAAGACAACCCGTATATATGAAGAGTTCCTCTTTATTGAGACTGAGTATTATGGTGTTTACCTCAGATGTCAGGTCTATAAAGGCCTTTGAATGTTCTTAGCCTGGGACTTTGGTGCAGTATTTAATTCCAGTATTCTGGCTTCATATTCCAATTGTCTTAATATTCGCTTCATGTGTTATTTAGGCAGTGTAATCACTGTACTACACTTTGGCCCATACTCCAGACCCTGCTCCTCCACTATCCAATTAAGAACCATCTGTATACCATTTCAATGCATCTTTGCCATATGAAGGTCATTCCAGGTCTTCTGCATACCCTTATACCCTATAGTCAGCCTTTGTTAAGGTGGGCATTAGATCATCAACTACAATGGACCAAAGCTAGGGTTACAACCCCTCCTTGGGAGCATACCCTGGTCGCTCTAATCCTAATAGCCTCTTGATCCATGTGTGCACCTACCTTTCGGTTTTGCAGCATTGCAGCATTGATCCACGCAATTGCCGGTTCTGGAAAACCCTTATTGCGTGCTGCTGCCTCTATGGTTTCATACTAGGGGTTATCAAAAGCCCCCTCTATGCCAAGAAACACACAAAGTACTATTTGTTTTGCCTCCACCGATTTCTCTATTTTACCCACTACGCTATGTAAGGCCGTATTGGTTGAATTGGTCTTTTGGTAGTCAAATTGGTAAGGGTCGAGTGGTGCTTTTTATATGTGTAGAACTTTGTTTCTTAGAAACTGATCCAGCACCTTCTCCATTCCCTTCAGCATGCTTCTAACACCTTTAATGTTAGAAGCACCCAATGCTTTCAAATAAATAGGGGTAGAACTCTCCGATAATGAATGTGAATAATTTAGTTTACTTTTAACAATTACAATTACTTAGATTTAGTTTTATTATGTAGTTTTTCCTGTATTATGGGGTTTCTTGTTTTGCAAATAAATAAATAAATTATTGACTTATACGTTTAGGTTTTAGTAAAGATCCAATTGCTAGAAAAATGCGTTTAAGGAGTGGCAAAAGAGACCAAGGAGAAGCGGACCAAGATCAAGCGAAAATATTAAAAGTATTATTTTTGCGATTTAGAAAAATTCTCTATATTTCAAAATACTATTCTTTTAGGGAATGAAAGAAATAGCAAAGGAGAAAAATAATAGCAAGGATGATTCTGATTTAAAGACAGAATCGCTTAAGTAAGTACAATAGTTTTCATTGTATACAGAAATTTGTTACTTTTTTCTCTTATAATTTCAGTTGCTTTGCATATTAGAGAATCTTTTCATAAATAAAATATTCGTTAAAGTTGTTCTCTAATGTTTTTATTACTTATCTTTGATATAGACCAAAACGTTGGGATGAATCACTTGAGAAACCTCCATTGGATTATTCCGAATTCTTTGAAGACAATGCTGGTCATACTCCGGGTTTGGCAATTTGGGAAATCGAAAATTTTTTACCAAATCGTATCGACGAAGTGGCTCATGGCAAATTCTATGAAGGCGATTGCTATATTGTTCTTAAAACATTTGTAGAAGAAAATGGTTCACTCAATTGGGAGATTTATTTTTGGATTGGGGAAAAGGCAACAGTAAGTGATATCCTTCAACAACTAACAGTATTGTAAAAATTTATGAAATGTCATTTAAAATTAATAGTATAAACATAAAATGACACGTGTTTTTGAAACATGATTCTTGAAATTAACTTATTTATTATAAAAAAGTTATTTACTATAAAATTAGTTATTACTTTTTTATTATAAAATGAAAACCTTTATTATCGCAGCTCGATAAACGTGCCTGTTCAGCTATTCATGCAGTTAATTTACGCAATTATCTGGGTGCGCAATGTCGTACAATACGCGAAGAACAAGGAGATGAATCCGATGAATTTCTTGCCCTTTTTGATACATCCATCACATATATTGAAGGCGGTCGCACTTGTAGCGGTTTCTTTACTATTGAAGATCAAACCTATGATGTTCGATTGTACAGGTAATAAAATGGTTTAAAGGCTTTGTTATATTTGAATCTAGTTCGAAATGAGTTTGCGCATATTAAGACAGCGGTCTTGTGTACGCTTTGAAGAAGTGTATATACCTTTAATACCCCCTGAGTTATTAACGTATCTACTGAGGCAAAATAAAATGAATATATTCTCATGAAGAGCAAATGATTAACAATAAGTAATACATTTGAACAATTGAAAATAATTTTTAGCTACTTCACTTTCACATTAGGATTCATTGGCTTCATCATCATCATCAACCAACTTCTAAATTCCACTGCTGAACATAAACCTCCCTTGATTACTCCCACAGCCTTCTACCTTGCGCTGCGTGTATCCAGTTGACGTGAATTTTTTTAAATCGACATGCCACCTTGTCGGAGGGCGTCCTCTGTTCCTAAATGTTCATTGCCTTACTCTTACATATTTGGTATTAATGTTTTAATTAATTTTTAAGACTTGAGAACTAGTCGATTACCAAATTTATTTTTTAATACTTTGTGTTATGAAAACTTTTTCATAATCATAATAAATGGGGAAAATATTCAATTATCATGTTTTATAAAATTGATACTCTACTGCATTTTATAAAGTGATCTAAATTCAGGTTTATCATTAGGTTTAGTAATTCTTACGTGATCGAATCATTTGTCGGTTACTGATACTACCACGTCACGTAGTCCTTGATTCTGTTATTCTGTTCACTTGCTGCACATGAGATAATATACTAGTTAAATTGCAACCACCTTAGCAACCATGTGAAGCTCTTAACAAATTACGAATGATAAAAATATTATTTTGTGAGTTTTCCTGTGTCTGAAAATATTTTTTAGGGAATGAAAGAAATAACTAAGGAGAAAAATAATTTTTAATCATAATATTGATTTAATTATTTGAACCTTTTAGAGTTCACGCGGCAGGCAGTTCGATTCATTTAGAGCCAGTGCCGGCATTAACGGATTCACTAGATCCACGTTACGTCTTTATGTTGGATACTGGTTTGAAATTATTCATGTGGTACGGAAATAATTCAAAAAATACATTGAAATCGAAAGCACGTCTGTTTGCCGAAAAGATTAACAAGAATGAACGTAAAAATCGTGCCGAAATCATTACAGAAACATTGGGACAGGAAAGCAAAGAGTTTTGGTTCACTTTAGGTAATTTGGATGGGCAACCACCAGATTCGCCGTTTGAGGAACATGTTGACACGAACTTTGAACCAGTCTCGCCAAGACTCTATAAAGTACGTAACTTAAAAATTAAATGGTCGTAAATACAGTCAATGTAATATTAACTAAAGTTTATTGATGTTTTAATTGTTCAGACGAACTTTTTAGATTTTATTCATAAAGTGCTTTTGATTCATTAATATGCATATGTTATGTGTGAAACTTTTTATAATAGATATGTTTAAGAGCTGTCCAGATTCTAACATATCGACCATTAATAGTTTTAGATGTTTAGCCACATTCAAAATATGTTAGAAACTTTTATATTTTGAATTTTGGAAACTAGCTGAGACCTTACTTCTCTTTTTCATGTCATTGAATTATTGTTACCTATGCTTGGATTACCGAAGAACACTATTCGAACTATCAATCAGAATTAATAAGAAATATTAACAATGGACCAAGAAAGGATGAAGACGACAATGTGTAGTCCATTTAACAAGGCAAAAATTGCAAGTTTTCTTATTCACACATTGCAAGTTTTCTAACGGTAGCATTACATATGATCAGAAGATCAACAGGACTATTTACAAGTACTTAATCCTAAAGATCTGGAACCTTCCCTACTGAAAAGTGAAGTAAAGCACGCATTGAGAAAGCTTCTTAATTACAAATAACCTGGAACTATTGGAATTGAAGCAGTAGAAAAATAAGAACTGAATGGGGAGAGAAGTTAGGGGAATCAATCAAAATGAAGCATATGATCCTGTAACTCTGAAACATTGTGATGTATGCAGCGGACGTATGAATAGCAAAATCGTGGAGATAAAGTGCACTCTAGATATTTCTGAAGCAAGAGAAAATAGCGCAGCACTGATTAGAGCATCAAAGCAAAGAGATTAGAGTAGCAATCTAACAATATCCCAGAGAGAATTGGGTTTGTAATGGCTTAAAAATATAAAAGCGCTTTCGAATAAAAAAGCTTTATAAAGAATGGGTTATTCAATGTATGTATGGTTTGAAGGCCTAGCAGACATGTGAATGAATATGGAAGATGTGGGGAGAAAATTATGAATCTTGAGATGCAAAAAAGGAATGCAAAGATAAGAAATAATATAAGCAATAACAGAAGGTATAAAGAAATGAAAGTAGAGGGATTGTTGTAATATAATAGGGCGCATATGAGTTCTAAACAAGAGAATGATTGTGAGATCCAGATCTGGAACAGAGAAAAGAGAGAATATGTTCTGGCTGAACGACAGTGAGACAAACTAGAGTTGTGGGAACGGTGAGGAATGGTAGGATCACTGGCTGAAGGGTTAGCGCTTATATACTTTAATATCGAAGAATGGTTAATCCCAGAACCGATTGACAAACCCACAGGCTTTTTATTGGTGGAATAAAAATGTTAAACATAATATATGTGGAGGACTCAATGTGAATATGTAAAATTTAGATAAAATGAATAAACATTCTATTCTGTTTTCAATAAAAAATGTTCCAAATACCGACTGATTTTTTACTTTATATCTTTTAGGTTCAGCTTGGTATGGGTTACTTAGAATTGCCTCAGGTACTTGTATCGCAAGGAAAACTTAGCAGTTCTCTTTTAAATAGCAAGAACGTCTATATTTTAGATTGCTATTTAGACGTGTTCGTATGGTAAGTTTATTTATTATTTACTTTTTATTACATTATTTCGGTTTGATATTAGTTTTGAAAATGTTTAAAAATCAATTCTTTGTTAATTGACTAGAATTCAAAAATCTAGTGTGTTTACCTGCTAGTTATCATAAATGTATGCCTGACGTATTTGAATATCAATGAAACGTTATATAATTTCTATAAGTTTCTACAATTTATGGGTAGATGGTTATCTTTGTGGATAAAACCATCCATAGCTTTTAACAGCCGATGTGTGAATATTTAACTGATAAGCGATAACACTTCTCTTCCTAAATTATATGACTTTTCAAGTATGCGTCCTTGATTATTTTTGGTAATAACTGTTCTTCCGCAATTAGAAGACCCTTTTCGTTGACATTACGCGCTACTAGACGATACTCATCTGCAAATGCGCTGGCTATGGGAAAGACCGGATATTAAGGGCTCAAACCCTTAATTAAGTCCTTTATTTTATACATTATTTATTAATTATTGTTTTATGACTTGAACATGTTTGTATAATGTATTTAAATTAATCATTTTAAATATTGTTATTTTTATGTGTTCGAATAAATTCTATTCTATTCTATTCTATTCTATTCTATTCTATTCTATTCTATTCTATTCTATTCTATTCTATTCTATTCCAGTTGATCTAAGGTGACCAGGCGTCCCGCATTTTTAACAATTTGTCCCGTGACGTCTTAAGAAAAGTCCCAATTTTCCGCATTCTTTTGACAGAATGCGGTCAGACATGTTAAATAATTCGTTTAATGAATTCTTGGCATTTTAAACATAATTCTTGGCATTTTAAACATGGGAATGGTGGTCAAAAATTCATCGAGTTTTTTGTTTACTCACTAAACATTCTGAAAATCTGGTCACCTTAAGAGCAAGCTGGAACCATGCTCTCGGCCGATGCTGGTGTGGAACTGTGTCCATGAAGGTAGAAAACTATGATAGTGAGTTCGAAATAGAAACCTTTCCTTTTATTATTAAGTTAATTTGCATTGAACTATCGAAAATGAGATGGCGGAAAAAACGGAAATTTCTAAAAAATAATTCATGGACTTGATGTATCACTAACCAGTGATAAATAAGTTCTTTTCATTGTGAGGAACAAGGTCTCCAAATGTAAACAAGTTTTTTCAAATGACGTCGCGGACCATCGCGTTCCAAACATACCGCGATAAAAAGCAACGTCCATTAAGGAACGACACATCATTAGTAAAAGTATAGTGTTAGACATTAGGCGCCCTAGTAGCGCCTAATGTCAACGAAAAGGGTTTCTAATTGCGGAAGGACAGTTATTACAAAAAATAATCAAGGACGCATACTTGAATCAAGTCATATAATTTAGGAAGAGAAGTGTTAGCCGTATTTAATCGGCTAATAGAATAGAATAGAAGTGTTAGCCGTATTTAAACAGCTAACACTTAGAAATACGTTATCATTAAACATTGCTAAGAAATTCATAATACTCAGTAGTAGTAAGTTTTTATGCCTTGTATTATATGTATGAGTTCTTTCATTACTTGCAATCACTACACTCATATTGGTATAT
>WYDF02253566.1:0-20266 GCA_009867245.2 Adranes taylori
CGGAATAATAACAACAATACATATATATATATATATATATATATATATATATAGAGGAGTGCAATGTACAAGAAATACTACAAAGCATAAATTCAATAAAGAATGACAAAGCACCGGGAACGGACAAAATTAGCGTAAAAATTCTAAAGGTAAGCCACCATTATTGCACCTACTCTTAAAAATCTGATAAATAAATCAATACATAGTGGTGTATTCCCGGAAGAACTAAAATACACGCTAATAATTCTCAAACACAAAGGAGGTGAACAGGACCTCATGACAAACTATAGACCAATAGCGCTTACATCAATGCTGGGGAAAGTTATGGAAAAAATAATAAAAAGCAGGATCGATAAATATTTAAAAAAATAAATCTTTTAGCAGATTCAGAGTATAGATTTCAAAAGAATGCTAATACGACGTATGCTACCATGGACTTCCTCAATAAAATATACGAAAATATGGACAATAGGCAAAGAGCAATTTCAATCTTTTTGGACCTAAAAAAAAGCGTTTGACACCGTCGCTATTGATATTTTGCTTCAAAAGTTGAACAGCATCGGGATCCGTGGGATAGCGCACAATCTAATTAAAGCGTATGTACAAAAAGGACCACAGAGGACAAAGATGGGAGAAGCGATTAGCTCAGTGAAGACAGCGGAATACGGTGTACCACAAGGAAGTGTATTGGGGCCAATACTATACATTACATATATGAACGACATAAACGATCTTAAGCTCGGTGGAACTCCATTCATATTTGCTGACGAGACGTGCATACTATGGACAGGAAAAGACGAAAATAACTTACAAGACAGTGTAAACGATGACTTAGAGAAGGTGGCAGACTGCCTGAAAAACAATTTGCTCACAATAAATAAAAGTAAAACGAAACAAATGGTTGTTAAACAGAAAAATAAGAAAATAGGAAAAGAAATAGTAATAAAAAACGACAATGAACTAATAGAAAAGGTCACAGAATACAAATATTTGGGCTTAATTATACACAACAAATTGGACTGGACAGCACATACAGACAGGATCTCCAAGAAAATCACGCCCATTATAGGTGCTCTGAGGCGTTTGTCGAATCTTCTCCCGGTACACCACAGTAGAACCAATCTTATATGCGCATATATTCAGTCACATAAATCATCAAATATCAGCCTGGGGAAATACAATTAAAGAAAATCTGAAGAAAATACAAACCAAACAATCAAAAATAATAAAATCAGCATATGGTTTAAAAAATAGAACAAGAACGACATGTACATCCACAGGAACATCATGATGGCCGAAACGAGGCGATTATCAGAAATACATCAGACTAGAACAAATAAGAAGGGGACTGATTAAAAACAAAGTTGACAAAAACATGAAACAGAACAAACAAGTACATCAACATCGGACCAGAGGGAATTACAAATTACATGTATTACGACCGCGAACGGAAATGGAAATAAGACAACTAGAATACGATGGTGCTCTGATTTATAATAGCATTCCTACAAAAATTAAAAATATGGACAGTATGAAGAAAGTGAGAAATCACCGAAGGAGTATTTTTTAGGCATTTAAAATAAAAACGTAAATTAGATATTTCTACATTATAGTATTTATATTTAGAGCACTTAGGTCAAGAACATTATAACAGTAGATTAGGATTACATAGTTTTGCTACATAATTCGGGACCATGCTATAATGTATACATATTATATAAAAAAACATTAATTGCTTGTAGAAGTTAATAAAGTTAAAAAAGTCCTTTAAAGTCCTATGTCCTGAACAAATTCCAATTCTATTTTATTCAGAGAATAATTCAATGTTTTATTACTAAATTATGGGATGTTGGAGGGCTTCAGAATGTTATAGAGAGGTTGGAAAACACTATCTTCTGTAAACATTCTTCATCGACTAAGTAATTTCAATTTTGATGAGACATTTTCAGTCAAAGTATTTTCTTTTAAATTGGTGTGGGCTGTTGATGTGGTGTATTGGCATTGGTAAATTGGTGTTAATTTCCTGTATAATTTCCTTGATACTACTTCCAGGAAAATAATTAAATTGATTAGTTATTCTTGAGAAATTATTATAGACTTTATCCTTTTATAGTACTGATATCGGTTTCTGTTTGAGATGCATGATTATAGTCTTTGTTTTAAGGTTTTCCACATCCCTTTCAAGTTATGTCAATTTTAATCAGTTTGATATTTCGTATCTGGTTTTTTGGATCAAATATAGGCAAAATATAAAAAGGACCTAATGTTGATAAATTTTAGTTAGATCGTTTTTTATATACTTCGAAATCCTAAACAAAAATTCTGAGCTTTTAATATCTGTTCATTTCTATTCATATCTGTATTAAATATGTACTAAAGTCGAAATAAATGGGTAAAATATTATTACTTGTATTGCTTTCATCAAGAGGGATATAGTGTAGTCAAATATAACAAGAACTTGTAACCAGCTTTGATTATCTTCAAATATAAACCGAACAACCCATTATCGAGCCATTGTGTGGTTTTCTATTCGGGTAACCTCTTCGCTTCTCTTTTCGTTTTGGGTAGACATAATATACACGCACCAAAATAACGTTGGAATCGAAATATACAAAGTGAATAGATAAGTAAAATAAAATATTCTAATAATTTATTTAATTTAATTAATAATCCTTAAAAACTAATAAATTCTTAAAAATGTATTTATGATTATTCTTGATCTATAACAAAGTTTTTGATTAGTGTTGTACTAAAAGTCCTTTCTTGTGTTTACATTTATTTATTCACTAACGGTTTCGACTTCTCGCCATCATCAGGTGAAATTTAATTGAGTTATGAAATATTGCACGTTTTGTTATTGCACATTGAATATATAGTATACACAATGGGGCTACTAAATTTATTACAACACTAAATTTATTTAAATGATTATAAGATAGATACTCACAAAAATATTTTATATAGAGCAAACATAAAAGAGTGCGTTTTAAATAAAATATTCCCAATAATCATTAAATGTGTTTTAAATTTGAAACACATTTATATGTATTTATTAGCTCACTGGGTTGCAATAAGTATCGGCAAATATGCGAAAATTTTTCAATATTATAAGAATAACATTTTCGTTAGAAATTTATGAAATTTTTTAAAACAATCTCCAGCGTAAAGGAATGGTCCTCTGTTACACGCTTCACAGAAGTGTACTGTTGTTTTTCTTTCTCCAGGCAACTTACGATTAGTGCATACTGTCAGGTTGCAAGATACATAGTTTTCCATCTAATCCTCATCTTATGTTGTTGATGGCATTCCATATCGCGCAGTTTTACCTTCACATAAATTCCCAATTAGCGACATACCTAATTTCTTAATAAATTTTATATGAGACATCTAGTTCTTGTGTTTACAATCGGCTTTATACAGAATATAAAAATTCCAAGGAAGATACTTCACCATTTTAATGATTTGCGTAAAAAACAACACGTAGATTGATCTGCATGGCCCACTACCCCCATGAATTTATTATAATTCAATTATCATTTGATCTCCAACTGATAGCCACCACGTGTCATTCTTGATACATTTTTCATTAATCGAGTATCATCTGAACTAAGTATGGTAAGAATTCGTTCGTCTCGCTATGATATAGCTAACAGCTGACTTTTTCTTGACGGAATCTGATAAGTCCTAATTTTCGAAGTCAGTTTTCTTAGCGTCTTGGCAGAAATTTTCTTATTAATAAGAAAATAATGCGCTTTCAGTAAAATCAAACAACGAAATTCAGTGATTCCGAAACGAACATCAACTTATTTATTAAGTGCATAATCAAAGATTAGATTTAGAAAAACATAGTGAAAGAATAATCTAGTTACGATTTTCATTACAACTACTATTCAGTTTGTATTATATCAATTGTTGTATTAATAATTGTTGTATTAATGACAATTTCTTTATCAAAGCAAAATCAATTTAGTTATTCAAATATAATAAACATGATTTATTTAAGAATAAAAAGACTAAAAGGTGTTCGAATTTCCCAAACAAGTTCCTAATAAAATATAATTTCAACTTACATTTATGTTTCGACTACATTTTCACAACCAAAATTAACAAATAAAATAATCGCGTACTCTATGCGTAAAGTCGCGTAATTAAATTTGTATGAACTGAACTATAAGAAAAATCTAAACTAAATGAGAGAAAAACTAAATATTATTGAACCTGTATTGGGAAAATTTCCGAACATATACTAATTTCGGGAAAATTTCCGGTAACTAGTGTACTAAATTCATCTCATCCTACTTTTCCTAATTGAAACCCCTTTCTAATGTGCTCTCTCTAAACACAGGTCTAATAATTTCTTCATATTTTTCCTCACTACATACTTCTTCGTACCTCTTTAGCCCGCAACGACTTAAGATAATAGCCGTGGTTTATTCACGTGTGCTCCACCAATCCAGGCTGAAGAGAATGAAAAATCCTAAAGGCTCCTTGAAACAATACAATATCTCCTCAACCAGTCCATTACTAACAGGGAGTGGAGTTTTAGTGCGGTAAAAATCCCATACTGTTGGATGCATCGGGCATCATTCACCTTTTGAAGGTTTCTCCAGTTCCACGCAAAACAAAAACAAAGTGTGCTGCTGAGAATATATATTACAAGGTTTAAAGAAAATGAATACAACATATTTCTTGCAAGAGTATGTATTAAAAAGTTTAAAAAAAGTGAATTTATTTAACAACTTCTTTTTGTCGTCACATATGCCCCCACCCTCTAGACTTTTGACCCTAAAATTCACAACTGTAACTAAAAAACAATTAAATGAAACCGATGTACAGTACTTGAGGTACATCGTAGACTTTACTACACTTGACTAGAGGAACTCGTAACACCTGAAGTTAAACTTGAAATACTTATTACTAACAACTTAAATCCTAGAATAATGATTCCAAATACATAAAAAAATATTCTCATATATATATATATAAACGTAAAGAAAAAATTAGTAATGCATTTAGTTTTATTCACCCCCTCTAATTATTATTCACCCGGAAGAAATGTAAACTAGTTAACATAATATTAATACATAAAATGTGAATAAACACTTTAAATTCGTAAATTTATAAAAAAATCAAAACGTGAAAAAGTTATAGAAATATTACAATATTTTATACAAATAATGTTTTGCTATAAATCCTTCGGAATTAAGGATTGATTCGAGTAGACTGTTGTACAAATGGGAAACTATCCTTACACTGACAGGAAACCCGTCATATATTAAAGAGTCCCACGTAATAGACATACAAAACGTACGTTCGTATTTCCCATTTATTTGGTTTATTGGGCTATAAGTTAAACAACTAAATCTTCCTTTATACGTCACTGCAGCTTCATCCACACGTGTTTCTTTTTTTGGGTACAAAGTCTTGTCTAAACTTTAAATCAACATAGTCCAGAAAGTTGTTACTGTCCAAAATCTTTTTGGATAGCTATTAGTATTCAGATTCTGATGTAAATGGAGCATCCAAAAAATTTGTAAAAAAATGTTCTCTCTTAAAAACTACCGGCGGCTTATGGTAAAATGGAATATAACACGTGAAGTCTTTGGAAAAATAATCTTTTAAATCACTTACATAGATTATACCCATATTCAAAATCACACCAACAAAAGTAAGTATTCCCTCATACGAAATGTTTTTCTACTTTTGCCAAACTGTTCTGGTAGATAAATTTGTTTGCATTATAATTTCCGTTATGAGTAGTTTGTTAGGAAAAAAAAATTTGAAGGCTCCTGAACATTTCCAAAAATTTGGTGATTGATGTTTGTAAAAGGAAAGATACTAGGGAAGATACATCATCGTATTCACTCTCGATTTCAATAAAATCATCGTCTAAGTTATCAACATTATATCAACATCGTTATCAACATCATTTTTCTATTTCTACATCATTTTCATCCTCATTTGAATAGTTTATAGGTGAACCATATCTTTTCTTGCAATGTAATAAAATGTGACTCCTAGTCTCATCACTAGAATTAAAAGTACTTTGCACTGAATGTTTTTTAAACGCCATTACCTTTCCGGCCGATCGGGTTGTCTTTGCCTTCTTCGGTGGGCCTTAACGCTGTTTCTCTACTGCTTTGACTGTGTCTTCGTCTCCGCCGTGTAGTATTAGACACATGTCTCATCAACAGTGACGCATTGACGAAAAAAATTCTTCGGTTCACGATTTATCTTCGCCAAAAGCTTCTACGAATCCGGCACACATGTGCGTTTTTGGCCGATAGTGAGTAAACGCGACATAGATTGCACTAAATTTGCATACCCAAATTTTTGGTATGATGGCGTGTACATGCTCAGTTGATATGTTTGCAGACTCTGTTAGCTCACGGATTTTCATTCGATGGTTTGCCATAATCATATAATGGATTTTGTTGACGATTTCTGGTGCAGTGACGATATTTGAGGGCCGTGGGTGGTCATCATCAACGACCACGGGCAAATTCACTTGTACGAACACGAACAAATTCAGATTTCCAAAATTTAACTGTTGCTAGCGATACTGCAGACTCGCTATAAACAGCGTCCCGTTCGTTATAAACAGCGTCTAGATTTCTGCATTGTTTTCCGTTTCTTACTTTACTTTTCTTACTTGGACAATATTCAAAGAAGGTTTTTTAGAAAACTGTATTTATCAATCTGTACCTATATAAGCCATTGCAACGACGAAAGGTAATCCAAGATCATAGGAGACTTGAGTCCGAGACATATTGTTAGGGCCAGACGAAGATCTACGGATCGATGGAGTACTGGATTTGCCCGATTTTTGGGACCCACTTGAAGACGCGAGACCATGAATTGTGATGGTTGGAAGTCACTTTGAGAGGCCTTCATCCATCAGAGGATTGATACAAGTTGATGATAATGATGATATATATAATAATAATAACAAATCAACATTTATTCTCTAACAATGTGTAACTTACTACTAAATTAATTAAATCTACTCCATTAATTAAATTTTCGGAAGGGAACCCACAATTTTTCCCTAAAATAAAAAAAAATCATCCCAAAGCCGAAATAATTCTTTTTTTTTCATTTTTTTCCTTTTCTTTCCTTTTTTCTTCTATAATCGTAGTCTCCAATGTCTACCCATTTCTACTGTTCCATTAACACACCATTATTTTGCGTCCCATACCCCCATACTTATCATACACCATCTTTCACATCCACCTTATATACGCTCTTTTCTTCTCATAATCTCAGTCAATTTCCATATATACCTATTTTTTTCATTATTTTTCATTATTTCCGTCGTATTTGCTTCCGGCCCCAAACGTATTCTCCAATTGTCCGCCTCCACGGTCCGCCATATTCTACATTTCCTCTCATCCTTCATCATAGAATACCTGTTACCTCTCTCCATACTTCCGCATCTGAACCTCGATATCATTCTCTTTTCTTTCAAACATTTGTCTGATAATAAATATTTTGGCAACCCCCGATCCTCTTTCAACCAGTGATACTTTCTATTACAGTTACTTTCACTAAACCTTCCATTTCTTTCTTGCACTTCTACATCTTTCATCTTCTCCTCCACTTCCATAACAACATTCATATGATCTACTATCATTTTTTCATACCGAGCATTCCCTAACCATCCAATCCTCTCATACACTTTTCTTATCTCTACCACCCATTCGTTTCGCCCCATCAGTACACATTCTTGCCTCTTTGCTTGGACATACACATTTTTTACTAATCTTTCATTACTTTCTTTTCATATTTGATCAATTACTTTAAACCACTTACCCAACATTATGATCAATAAACTCCTGCATTACGATTTCACTTGGTGTAATTCTTTCTAATCCTAATATTCTTTTTATATACCTACCCTGTTTCCACACTCTTCCCTTTCTTTCACCGGCCATACTTCTGCCGCATACAACACTATACTTCTTACACACAGATTTAATATATTCTTCTACTTTTCTAACAACCATTCCTATGTGCTCTTTTCCACATCCATTCTTACATAATATATATCGCAAATACTTAAATTTCTGCACATTTTCTAACCCCACTCCATTCACCTTAAACACATCTTTCTTGCATTCCCTCTCACCTTTTTTACATATAATAATTTTCGTTTTATTCACATTCACTTCTAATCCTCGTTCTTCCATATATTTATTGACCCTTTCAATCATCTCAATCAATTCCCCTCTTGAACCAGCCATACACACTATGTCGTCTGCGTACCCTGATGACCATATCTTATTGTCCCCCACTATCAACCTCCTGATTGTCGCTTATTCAGCACATCCTCCAAATCTGATATGTATAAATTAAATGGACTTAACGGACAACCCTGTCGCACACCCTTCCTTACCTCAAACCTTCCGACACTCTCTCCCCCACTCTCACTCTTACCTTCGTCCCATCATACAATCCTCTAATAAATAACCCCTCACAACCTTTGCCTTTTCATTATGAAAGAGACCTTTTTTGCGAGCCAAATATAGGGAGTTTCTTCTTCAATTCAGCATCTAAATGGTCCAATAATGCTGCGTAGTAATCGCCAGTTATGATTTTACCCTTTACCAAGTAATCAATAAGATTAATGCCTTTCGCATCCCAAAAAACAGTCGCCATCACCTTACCGCCGATCAGGTTGTCTTTGTCTTCTTCGGTGGGCCTTCGTCGCTTTTTCTCCATTGCTTTGACTATTCCGGCGTGTAGTAATGGACCCACGTTTCATCAACAGTCACGTATCGAGGAAAAATCCTTCGGATTACGTTTTATCTTCGCCAAAAGCCTCTCCGAATCCGTCACGCGTTTGCGGTTTAGGTCGATAGTGAGTAAACGCGACACGCATCGCGCGGATAGCTTTTTCATATCCAAATGTTTGTGTGTCATGGCGTGTACACGCTGAAGTTGATATGTTTACAGCCTCTGGTCGCTCACGTATTTTGATTCGACGGTTTGCGATAATCATATCATGGATTTTGCTATAAGCAGTAACAATATTTAATGACCCTGGGTACTTATCATCAAAAACACTCGTCCGACCACGAACAAATTCAGCTTTCCAAAAATTTAACTGTTGCTAGCGATGGTGCAGACTCACCACAGACAACATCCAGTTCTGCTTTGATTTCTATATTGTTTTTCCTTTTCTAGTGAAGGAACTGAACGATATCTACCATTTTTCACAAATCACTAAAGTTGCTTGCTTGCAAAACCAAACTAATGACAGATGACAGATGTCAAAATCAATATAGCGTCCGTTGTCACGTAACGCCAGCTATCGAAGGCTACAGTTAAGTTATACCACCCTCGTATATTACGTTGTAAGTTAAATCTAATGAAATTGGTTCCGTTGTAATATCTTCAACAGAAAACCAAATTTGAAACTCACCACATTTAAAAGTTACCACTGAAATTTTTGATCAAGTTGTAGAGCCTGTGCATGCAATTGGTGTATTTATTTACTTTTTTTGGAATACGACTTGTAATTTGTTCAAGTTTTTATCAAAGGGACGTTCAATGCTTAAAACACCAAAGATGGAAAGATTAAGTGAATCTTGTCTATCACCATGTAAAAATATTGAGAACTACAGACTTCATTACTCCTCTTAGCAATTTTTCACAAGTAATCCAAAAAACGGTAGGTAGTAGTATTCAGACTTATTCTATTCGTAATGATAAACAAAATCATATCTACTCATCAGCACGGATTTATTCACGGAGTAGCATTAACGTGATCACACTAACATTTATGATTCAATTAATCAACATTGTACTAAAGAAACTTTCCGCACAAGGAACTAGAGAATCATCGGATTGCTTCCTATTGAGAAAATAGAAGAAATAAGATCCTTATACATGGGCCATACTACAATAAATTTGCTCTAGATCTCGGCTCAGTAGAGTTACAGGTCTAATTTTATTTTCACTATTAACAAATTTTCCCTTTTCACATTAATTATACGAATGTCATTATGTACGCGGATGACGTCACAATGGAGGCTGGGATTGAGTAATAAAATTAATCTTGTCATAAGAATGTTAAAAACTTGTGTGAGAAAAATACGGTGATGGTTAACGCAAATATAACGATATCTTGAATAAACATTGGAGGGACTTGAAGTGATGGGCACAAATTGTTATTAATTGCCTTACTGCACCCATCTGAAGTTCTTCTGGAAGCCGAAAACTTCCAAACAAAACTTATTTGGCTCAAAACTTCCATTACCTTGGATCAAATTTTGCCTATTCTTACGATTTTGTCTTTCGATTGGTTTTACTATTGTACTGAGTATTAGAGTTCTTTGATATCAATGGCGATCCTACAGAGGAACCATAGGTATCATGGTTCTCGTTAGGTTTGTTAATGTGCATTTGCAATAAAGTATTTAGGTAACATCTGGTACCCTTCTACAATTATTAACAATATGACTGCTCCTGTTTGATATTAATCGGAACACGGCGCCCTTCCAAAGTTTTAGAATTGTACATAAACACATGTTAATTACTTTGGAATTTAGATCAGTCTTTCAAAGCATTTTGACTCCCTCTTGTATATCCTACATATTTGCAATTTCTTCAAATTAATATTAAATAAAATGTGATGTACCTTATTGTAGTAATAATATAACAATTTTAATAACTTCATTAAATCAATTGTTTCATATTGTATTTTGTTCTTGTAAAGAATATAAATCAAAAGCCGAGTAACTCAACGCTCACCCTATATAATAAATACTTACGTAAGAAGCGTGCATTGGTTTCAAAAAAATAAAAACCGGCGGTCGAAAACAACATAATTTACGAGGCACATATGGACTGCGAACCAACAACGAGGGTTCGGCCCCAAGCATCTAAAAAGCACACACACACACACACGCTCTCTCGCTCAGGTAATAATTTAATACACGTACACACAACACTTTAATAGCTTATTTATTCAAAACGTGAAAATCCAAAATGGCCGACGTGTACCGATCGCTGACTATTGCTTCTCGCTGCTATTGCTGGCTAAGAACGTTGTTATTGTGGCTCTGTTATATAATCAAACCTACAACGCTCAGGTAAACGAAAGAGAAAAAACGGAATTCATTACGTGTCTCCATTAAGATTTGTTTTAGAGGGGTGATTTGAATCCATGATACACTTAGATTACATGTTTTACGTAAATTAGTTAATTGTTGTCATAGATTATCGAAATATTTTTGTACGAGGGTTACTGACAATTGAAGGTTCTTTAATATCAGATTAAATTATTGTCAGCCTCAAAAGTTGCGACAAAGTTTCGAATGCATGCAAATTGGGTGGATTCAATCAACAGTTGTTAACATTTAAACATACCATCGTCAAAATTCCATCAATCTAACTATTGCCACCTCATCAGTCATTTAAATTCGTTTAGTAAATTCTTAAGAAATCTGTTCGAAGGGCCGCGACTAAGTATATTGGTGCCAAGGTGCCAGGCAAAATTTAGCGCCCCGAACTTTAAGAACAATTAATATCTCCACTCAGTTACTCGCCGCCTCTTAAGTCCTGCCACCCGGGTGCCGTGCACTCCTTGCATCCACGCTTGGCGATGCCTTGTCAGTTTGGCCTTCTATGAACAGAGTTGCTCAAAAGAAACTGCTTTGTTTCGTGATTGAAGCTACTCAGGAATGACAGAAATCGAAGTTTTTCTTTTTTATCTTTCATGGAGCGTATAACATCATCGTAACTGGCTACCAGAGATAATAATTGCAGTAATGAATCAGTCTTGATATATTATTATTATCGTTGCAAAACAAATAGCACAAAAACGAACTCCAAATGGCGAGTTATTTAGTATTAGTGCCATTGATTTCCCTTGCATTTTTTTCCTGCATTTATTTCCTAAAAGCATGGAGTTATAGAAGATGGAATGTTTCTCTCTTGTTCTCACTAATTTTATATTAATTTGTCTGTTGATGCCTAACCTCTGTTGATGCCTGAAGGTTGGCTAACACATTGGTACATATAACCTTGCTAATAGCCGTTCTGAATAGATGTACGGTTGTTATTCCTGACCACTGTCTAATGTTCTTTAACCATGAGGTTCGCTGATGCCTTTGACGATTTCTTGCCTTGAAATATTAATTGGATCATTCTATATTACTCATTTTGCATCAGATGTCCTAAATATGCCATTTTTCTGATTTTCACCCTACGCATAATTTCCAGTTCCTATTGGATCCGTTGTATCACGGTGTTATTTTTAACACGGTGAATGTATGAGATTCTGCGTATGCGACGGTAGCACCATATTTCAAAGGCTTTTAAGCGCTTAGATGTTGCCTCAGTCAAGGTCCAAGCTTGTACTCTATTCAGAATAGTGGGGAACACATAGCACCTAAACAATCTTGTTCTTATACCAATATTTAGACGGATATTACATACGATCTTCTCAGATGATTTGAAACAGGTTTTCTTGCTTTTTCTATGCGGTTTCTAATCACCCTTGAATAATTTCATTCCTTGCTTAGACTGCAGCTCAAATATGTGCCTCCGTCCGCTTTTTCCAATATTTCATTATTGGCTGCAAACTGGAATTGAAGTTTTTCATTTTTACATGCTATCAGTATTTTGGTCTTTTGAGAGTTAAGCTTCATAACGTATCTGTCACATTTTCCACAGAGCGATTTATTAATTCCAGCAGTCCCTCAGCACTATCAGCTAATAAGACTGTGTCATCCGCATACCTTAAATTATTAATGACTTCATTGATTTTAATGTATTCTTTTATTCCATTGAGGGCTTTTCTAAACAGTATTTCCAAGTATGTATTAAACAATATTGGTGAAAGAATGTAGCCCTGATATACTCCTCGCGTAACTGTAAATTATTGTAAATTTACAACGGCTCTCTGGTGTAAGTACAGAGTTTTCATTAGATGTAAATCAATATTTGGAACAATTTATGATGCTTTACTTTATCGAACGCTTTCTCGAAGTCGAGGAAACGTGCATACATATTGCAGTTCACATCCCAAGCTTTCTGTATCAAAACTTGTATAGCAAATGAGGTTTTCCGCGTGACAAGCTCTTACCTAAAGTTGAACTGAACCTCACTTATGATTTCCTCGAGCTTTACATATAGACGAGATTGAATGATGTTAAGAATGATCTTTAAAGCATAGCTTATTAAGCTTAGTATAGCTATTAGTAGCTTGTAAATATGTTGTTTAATCCTCTTCAGTTTCAATAGTTATGATATTATCCTTCAGCTTCTGGATGTTTAGACGTTTTTGACATTTTCTTTTCAGGCATACTTTACTCCGGCTAAGTAGAAGATAATGGTCTGAGATAATATCCGCTCCCGGATATGTTTTACTGAGGTAACGGAATGTTGAAATCTATTGTTTATGATGATATAATCAATTTGATTCCTTACAACTTTTTGGGGATTGCCACCTGGGGATCTCCAGATGTATAGCTTTGAAGAAGTATTCATTATTGCACTGTATGTTTTTTGGCAGAAGTGAGTAAGACATTCTCCTGCATCATTTATTACTCCCAGTCCAAATTATCCCACTATCTTATCAACAGCACCTCTACCCACTTTAGCATTAGAATCTCCCAGCAAGACATTAATTTTTTGTTTCTTTGTTACCTAATGGCATCATTGAGTTGTTAGTAAAAAGTTTCTATCTCTTGTACTGATGGAGCATAATCGAATGAGAAACTAGGCCCTAAACCACGACAAAACTCTTTGCGCACGTTGAAAGACGTAAAGCACAACCCAATTGGCAATCAAAATTTTATAACATGCCCACAAATTATGTAGTTTTTCAGAATACTATTCGACAGACGATTTTTTTTTTAGAGAATAATGGCTCACTTGATGCGATGGATATAGGTAAACATAAATTTGAAGAACAATAACAGTATTTGGAAATGTATTCGTTAATTTATTTTCATAAATAAAATTTAAAACATTTTGAGGAGCAAACTCTTTACTAATGAAATTTTGTAATGTTCGAATAAATACTTGCGATTATTAAGATTTTGTGTGTCGCTCAGATTTAATTGCAAATTTTGTCAAAGTGTCATTAGTTCATTATTGCTCCAGTCTTTTAAAACATTTAGGTTCGCTATAATATTAAAGTCCTCGCTCTGTATTTTTAACAAATTAAATCTTTCTGTTATTGAATTGATAGTTGTGTCTAAAAGCGCGAAAAATAAATGAACTTTACAATTTTGTTTCGGAGGAGTAATTGTCTCGTCGGTTGCTTTATAACAAAAAAATATTCTTTTAGTTTTTGTACGTATTTTTAAAAGTAGAGCCAATATTTAATGGGCTTGCTATTTCAGTTGCTGATTTAACAACATTATTTTAATAAAACTGGTCTGTTCTAATATTATTTCAATTTGATTCAGATTGCCCGTAATTTTTCTATTTTCAGATTTCGGACTTTGCATAATGTTGCTTACAATATTTGTAATACCTAAAATGTTATTCCAAACGTTAAAAGAGCACAAGAATTTGCATGAACAAATTTTTAGTATTAAGCTGACTGCTTGAACTTTCGACTCAATATCTTTCGTAGGATCTTCTGTAATTTCAACATGAACCTGGTAATTTTTTTTCGTTTATGTTTAAGAGGTTTTATTGCTTCTATTCTACTTTTCCGTTTAGTGCTGGACAGTGGTTTTAAATTTTAAACACACTAAAATATTTTATTTTTAATAGCCCAACGTTTCACAGATGACGAAAAATGTTTTTGTATTACTCCAAAGAAATTAACACTTTCACATCATATTTTGGCTCCATCATTAACAACCAGATTCAATGAAGGAGCAGAAAATGGAATAAAAAAGTCCTTGAATTAATTTCAAGAAGTTTTTGCTGCAATCCCAAATATTATTCTTGTCCCCTTGTTGGCTCCATTATCCAAAACATGTCCGCGTAAATCAGAAATGGTATTATGAAGTGATATTTTTTATATATTGACTAATCACTAGTCAGTAAAATAGAGTATAACCTTATATAATATTCTAATTTAAAACATAATATACATATTATAGAACAATTATGTATGTGTGTGTATTACACGAGATTAATTAAGAAATTAACATAAGAAATTAACCTTGGAAATTTCTATTTACATATACATAAACGACTAAATACCAAATTGCGTATAATTGTACGGAGTATGTACGGAGTCATACATACCATAACTAGAGAGGTTTCCTTTTATAGCATTTTTTCAGGGCAGTGAAGTGCAGTCAAGATATTCAAGGTCTGCCAGCCATAACAGCAGAAACATATTAATAAGTAATTGAACGTTTTCCTTGAAGATCTCATAGTGCACTATGATGCATACAAATTTTTGTTTATATATGAAGTGATATTATTTATGTATTGACTAATCAGTTGTCAGTTAAATAGAGCATATCATTATATGATATTCTAATTAAACACCTAATATACATATTATAGAACAATTACTTATGTGTATGTATTACACGAGACTTATTAAAAAAATTATATAAATTAACCAAGGCAACTTCAATTCACATATGTATAAACAACTGAATATCTTATTGCGTATAATAAAATGATGTATAGAGTCATACCATAACTAGAGAGGTTTCCTTTCTATAGCATTTTTTATGGTAGTGACGTGCAGTGAAGATAAGCAAGGTCTACCATCCGTAAGAACAGAAACATATTAATAAGTAATTGAACGTTTTTCTAAAAAAATATATTGCAAAATGAAACTTATCGTAGGAGTACTCCATGAGACTCAAGTGGTTCTTATCTCTTCTGAAATATTTTTCACTCTTGCTACAAACCTATAGATTGTAGTCACAGGATGCCACTGATTTGGAAATAATAATTTTAAATTAATCATATTTTCTTGAAACAAACAGCTTTATAGTAATAGTAGTAAAAGCTTTTATTGTCAACTATTTTCTGTTACATTTTACTGTTTGCAAATAATATAATTCCTTCCAAATACAATAATGTTAATCCCAATTTAATATTATTACAATTAACAAAATTTTAACAAAGTTATAAATCAAAATAATATGTAACAAAAATAAAACGAAATAGGTAGCAATACGAAACACTCCAACAACATAATAATCCATGGACTGAAAGAGGTGGTGAAGGGTAGTGATGCGATAGAAAGGGAGGTGCTTGTTAAAATGCATAGTAACATAAATATTACGGAATATTATACTGACGGAAAGAAAAACTGACGGAGGTAAAATAGACGGAAAGAAAAACGAAAGGCCGGTGTTATTAAGATTAAGCACATGGGAGAAAAAAATGGTAGTGATGGAGAAGAAGAAGTTTCTAAAAGGTAGCGGGATCTATATAGAAGATGATTTAACAGACACAGAGAGGAGAATGAAGAAGAAAATACGGATGGAGGCTATGGGAAAAATGAGGGAAAACGAGAGGGTGAGAATTGGTTATATAAAAGCATGGGTACGAGATAAATTATGGATATGGAGTAATAAAGAAGAAACATTGATCATAGCAGATGATAGAAAGGAGAAAGTAGTAATGAAGGAAGATTGTAAAAATGAAAAACGAATTAAAGTGGCTAGATAGAGGAAGAAGAGAAGCATAATGTATAGACGAATAATTTGGAAGTAGGAAGCAATGCAATCCAGGCTAGAAAGGGAGGTGAGAAAAAAATATATAAATTAAAGGGAGTGAGAAACTGAGGTGAAAATAAGGAAGGACGGAAGGAGCAATAATATAAAAAGGTTTGCTGAAATGTAGCAGATTTCAATAATAAGATAATACACAGGGATATAAAAGATTATTTATAGACATTTGATATTATTGTATTAGTGGAAACTTGAGTAGAAATAGAGAAATGTGAAGAGATAAAAATGAAATTGCCTAAAGGGCATGAATGGAAATTGCAAGGAGCAAAACGAAAGCATGCAAATAGTAGAACCAGCGAAGGGATTATTACGAGAGTGAGAATTGAAATGCATGAGATACAAGAAAAGTAATGCCACTGGGAAAGAGCGTCTAGAAGATTGTGACAGTTTATATGGGTGATCGTTTATGTGAATACTGATTGAAGGGAATTTATGGAAAAATTGAATAAGATGTTACATGATAATGGGATACTGAAAAACAAGCATTGGAGTGAACGGAAGCTCGTATATGGTGGAAATGAAATATGTGGAAAGGAAGGCTTCGTTATGTATATTAAAGAATTAGTTTTCTTTACAACTCCGTTTATATGCTCGTCCCATTTCAAGTTTGCCCTTATTGTAATACCAATATCTTTTTGCCGTTCTACTGCTTTCATTGGTTCACCAAGTACATAACATTTTTCAGGATTCGATGCACCCAAAGAGGAAATAGCAAATGTGGAAGGCATGTCTTTAGAGTGCATGGAGGCGGATCAGTGATAGATTATATAATTATGAACGACAGTGCAAGAGTATACTCCGAATATAATAGGCTAGAAGATAGAATGGTGTCTGATCACTTTCCGATGGAATTGGAGTGGAAGTTTGAGAAAGGGTATATTAGACGGATCGCGGGTAATGATCAAGGGGAAAGAAGAGAAAATGGATATTGTTGGAATAAAAGAGAAAAAATGAAAACGACACAAAGACTGGAAAAACTAATATGGGAACCATGTATCAAGTGGTGGAAGAGATAAAGAAAAGCTTGAACAGCTTTATATATTTGAATATTATAGGAACGTAATACCAACAAATGTACTATCAATACAATTTCTAAATATACAAATGTGTTAAAAAGCGGATGGTTCAAGATGTATGGTGCCATATCACCGATTATTATAAGGGATCATCAGCATCTTCTTTACTAGGAGCATCACTGTCATATCTAACGACTTACCACACTAGCCACCACCGCCTGCTTGATAGAAATAAAAAACTATCAAACATGGTGTCCTTGAGATAGTCGTTGGATAGGACAGTGATGCTCCTAGTAAAGAAGATGCTGATGATCCCTTATAATAATCGGTGAAAGGGCACCATACATCTTCTACCATCTGCTTTTTTAACACATTTGCATAACTTAAAAGTTGTAATGATAGCTTATTTGTTGGTATTACGTTCCTATAATATTTAATCAGTGTTATGTGTTTTATAAGAAAAACAGCACTTACATTCTAATCATTTTATATATTTGACTTAATACGAAGATTAATTAATGTACGTAAAAGACTCTGATTTGTAAATGTATAAATATTTTGTTTCGATACATTGATTTTTGATAGTAAAATATTTAAATAATATTGATATGATCAAACTCCATGTTTTTAAGAATTTATAATCTCTGAAATTAATTGTTTTGAAAGTAAAATTAAATGATTAAATTTAAATTAACCTTTGATTAAATTAAATTTAAAATTAAATAATGTGCATTATTGAAATGTTAGAAATATTAAGTCATGTAAACTTCCGATCTTATTATAAACTACTTTTTAAAAATTATAAAAGCAATTAAGATAAAAGTGCTACTACCAATATTCATATGCCAATAAACAAAAGAGATTATTTTGACTCGTGCACGTAGTCCATACTTAAAACAATAAAATCGAACCATAAAATCACATAGTAACATAGCAATATATATGAAACTTTTACATAATCAAAATGCAATGTAATTCTTCTAACACATCAGTTATGAACCGATTACATTAGATCCTATTATGTTCTTATCGGAAAACCAGATAATCCAACAGCGATAACCACACGATAGTCAATTTTCTATTATGACATGATTTGAAGACCACCCACACATTATTTCAAATAAATCTTCCCGCGAAGTACACTTCTAAAACTTAGATTTCAGAAATAGATCGTCAATAGTTTGAATAACACTAACTAACAGTTTTTAGAATAAGAACGATTGTAATAATTATTTGTAAATATCCTTACTATGAAGATATTAGTAGACGAGATAATTATATGTGGCCAACTCCCGGATCCAAGCCCAAACTCTTCTTTGGCCAAGGTTGGTCTAGATTACATTTCTTGTTAAAATTTTACGTATGCAGATTTTACCTTATGGTACATTAGGGAGGAGAAGGGCGTTTAATTATTCCAAAATCAATTATTCCAAAAATTCTGGACTTTGTAGCTCTAGAGCTAGATAAATTAGGAATAAAACATTGTTTATTCTAGATTTCATACACCATAGTCACCGGCAATACATGCGATTCATACATCGCCGACAATATATCTCGTATAGGGTTTCTGCGTCCCGGACTCGTCGGATAATGACTCAAACTCGGAACACGCTGGGTTTGGGTTTTCCTTAATTAATTTTAATTTCTAATAAAATGTTGTTCTTTTTATTTGTGCGAAGCTCAGGCGAGTATTTCTATCTGCGTGGAGTTCCTTAACTTGGGCGAACTTTGTAGTAGTACCCTATGGTAAGCAAACGTAAAAAGAGCGCGCGCAGACTTTTGAACCGTAATTTTATTGCCTTCTTAATCGTATTTCGGATTATGAGGGAAATATAGATCGTGAAGAAATTTGCGTCATTTATAGAAACATTCGGTATATGAAAACAGAGCCGACGGACTTCGTTCAATTCGCGCCTTAAATTACCTTAATTAATATCTCATTAATATGCTCGAATCTGTCAAATTGGCAGTTAAAGTTTTAAGCCGTAATGACACAAGCCTTCCTTTAGCCGACCTCACTGTTAATTACTTGAAGAAAAGAATCGGTGAATGCAAAAGTCGAATTGCTGTGAAACATTGAAAAACGACTAAACGATCGAATGCATTAGAAATTGATCAATTTGTTTTAGGCACTAAGAGACCGAATTTTCGATTCCTCAGATGAAGCCTTAAGTTTATCTATGCAACTAATGAGGAGGGTTACCAAGATTCAGTTTCAGTAGTATATTCAATGGTCAGTAAAAATTCAATACTTATCGAAAATAAGGAAACTGTATTAACAATGGAGGAAAGCTCCTTTTAAAACCTGCTGAGGAGTAACATGGACAATTTTACCTACTGGAACAATTTTACATGTTTAAGGGAAGAATATTCCCTGTATAAAAACAACAAAAAGCGCACACAAAATCTTCAGAGGCTCTATGACGGCTTTGCAATGTGAAACCAACGTCGATCGGGAATGAAGTAGCATCCTCGGTATCGACTTTTTTTTTTGTTTTGAGTAGGAAGTGGAGAATCTTCAAAAGACAAAGGATGCCCGAGTGCATCCAATAGTGTGGGATTTTTACCCACTAAACT
>WYDF02253588.1:0-20264 GCA_009867245.2 Adranes taylori
ACTAATCAGAATAATGTGATTTATTCGGTGCGAACAATACGGCTATTGTGATATAGCTAAAACCTGATGTCCAACTATCGATGATTTTCATTTGATATTATATGAAACTGGACAAGAGCATTTTATTTAATTTAGAATTAATGAAAAAAATATCGTTATTGAGGCCGTTATGATTTCGGCTGGATGGTGGTGGATCGTTCTGTTGGTACAGAAATGTGGCGATTGTGATTTGGTGAATTAGCGAACGGATAGATTGTGTCGATATTAATCACTGTCGCCGAAGATGTCTCGGAAGAGTCCTCGGCGATGGGTCTCTCGGATACAACCATCCTTTACCAGGAGTTAGCGGCGCTGCTACGTCTCCGAGTGCTGTTGGCGGTAGTGGCGAGATACAGTGCGTCCACGGGGTTTCTTCCTGGCATAGTGGTGGATTCGTCTGCGTGGATGGAGTTGACGGATCATTTTCTACTAGATATCGTGGACTGAGTAGACAGCACAGCTTAACGGGTCGTCGTTGTTGACATGGAACGCTCGGCGGTTGGCCTCCCTCTTCTTCTCGCGTCGATCTCCTCGTTTTGTCACCGGAGATGTATGTTTTACAAGGGATAGTTTATTGAGTGAGCAAAAATAGATGCGAAGATAGAAACATGATGTATCGAAAAATTCGGCTGAAAATAGCTAATGGAATTTAGCTATATATTTGCTTGTTATTTATAAAACCTTTTTATTTTATAATATACGGATTGGATCCGATTTAATTTAGAAATAACATAATAAACTTGTTATGGCGCTTGTGAGAATTAACCATCATTTATATTGCGTCTAATCTCGCCGTTAAAAGTCTGGTTTGAACATCAATAGAGAATTATCCTGCTTCAAGCGTCCGAATAGGTCACTGGTGGTCAATTCGGCAAAGCGTCTTGTCTGAAATCGGCTTGAATCTTGTGTTTTATTTGAAAAGAGAGATTCTTAGCGTTCGGCTTCGACGGGGGTAGTTCAGGATGCTGACGGCGGCAACAAGGTAGTGCATAGACAATATTTTTGCAAAAATCGTTAGAAGTGGAAATTTTCCTTCAATCAGAGACGCTATTTTAACCGTTGTAAATTAGAAACCACAATATCGCATAATCTCCCTGCCATATTCTTATGATTCCATGATAGGAAGTACTCCGCGAAGAATCAGCTTTGACGTACGAGTGAACTTTCTATCCGTGTTCCTCTTCCAAAATCGCTTTGACCCACCCAGGAATTGCAGTAGTAATTTTTACATGGACAGCAACACTTCTTTCAAGCAAAAATAAGAAAATTCATTAATGACCGTTAATTCATAAAATTGTTGTATGAGCCAGGAAGCTATTAAGATGTCAAAAGAAAACTATTAAGAATTTTTTTTTGAAATTGGATATCATAAAGCTTAAGGACAGGCGAAAATATCGTGAAAAAAGACCCGCGAAACTAAAAAACGATAAAAGAGAGCAAAACTATTTTTGCTCGTATTCTAAATTTATGAAAGATCACAAAAATGCAAACGAACACCTGATTCTAACCAGAGGCCATTAATTTCGTTAATCATATCTAACACATATTATTGTTTCATATAAAACAAAACAGCAGAAAAAAAAGAAACCTCGAAAACACGTGCGTCGAAGATTCTTCCTTTGTTTCTCAATTGTCTCTTTCCAACACATGCTAATACGACGCTGCTGGTTCTTGATACAGTCCTGTGCTTGGCGCCCGCCGCCGGCAAGTTTGCTGCTGTCACGACTGGAGGCGGCCAGTGGCTTCGTCGACGATTCCAAAAGCAGAACTTTTCTAAATGCATGTAAAACAAATGTGATATACTTGATAAAACTTTTCGTCGCTTCAATTATATTAAATTAAATACCGATTCATTACTTATTTGATTACTAATTTATTCATATAATTTGTTTATAGCGAATTAGAAAATCACATTATATGTCACTGCCTCTTATTAGGATTTATTAACCGATGATTATTATAAATTGTTTAGCTTAATTATCAATTTATTAACGGAAATTAAAGTGAATGCCCAACATATTATGAATCGAACAACAATTTAATTCTTTTCTGCATTTGGCAGTCGGCGGCCGATAACATTGTATGTGTTATCTTATTTTATTAAATTAAAACCAAGTGCTTTAAAATTCCAAGTATTGAGTAATTAAACATTCTAGCTCTGACGACCAACAAATGCCTGCTAGGCATGTTTCGGAAAGTTATGTACCCCTTCTTCAGACAAGAAGTAAATGAGAATCTCAAATGAGAAACTTAAATGAGAAGAGCAACTAAAAATTATCTTCATATATTGTTAACTAAACTTACGTAGTCAGGATCGTATGATCCTGACTACGGAAAAACGGAGATATTCTATGGAAAAATGGAAAAACGGAGATATTCTAATAAATAAACATGTGGGTTACGATCTTTCAGAGTTTTTGAAATTAATTGGGGTTCATTTAATATAAATTATAAGAGGTTTCTTCTGGTTTCCTTTCTACTTCATTGTGGAAGGGTTATTAAAGAAAGTAATATAAATATAAAGATAAATATTATTTGTAATTTTGTTTGCTCGGGGAATCATGCGGGCAGTGGATAGAATATTAAACAAGGAACTGATGGCATTATTCGGTCATCTCTGGATCCAACTTGCTTTTAGTTCAATTAGGGAATATAATATCTGCATTTGACCCTGTCAAATTGGTTACCAACTATCTGAAATTTGAAATGTATTTTGACTTATTGATATTTCTTCAACAATTTCTTTAAATCTCAATTCTTAAATATATAATGACAACAATCCAGTTCATTTAAAACAGGATTAACTTCTGTGAAAATAATTTGGTTTAAGCAAATCAACAATATAATTGTTCAAATATAATACATTAAAAAAATGTTTCAGTAAATTATCTATAGAGGGAGCCACTCTCGTTAGTCATTTCCTTCAACAGCGTCTTCAGAACGTCGTAGTGCGATTCTAATCATGACGTACACAAAGTGTAAAATGAAATTTTAAAATTTTCTTAAGAATAAAGTTAGCTTTCGCTAATAAAATATTAAAATGTATATATTTAAGTAGTACATTTAATATACATTAAAAAAATTCTTTCCAAAAACAAATTTTTAAGATATTAATTTTATCACAATGGCATAAAGGCATGCTAAGGTATTGTTCGTTTGCTTTAATCAATTTATTATTTTGATCTAGCTATTTATTCAAATCTTCTGAAGAAGGGGTAATTGTTTGCCCGAAACATGTCAAGTTCGATCCTCACAGCTGCATAAATTGTCATCCATCACCGGCTGGAGGTTTTTAGTATAACCTTACAATATACATGGAGTGTTTGGTACACTTTATTTTAATTCGTCAAATTAATTATTTTTAAAAGATGCGTCCTGCCTACTTCCAACAGGTTATAATCGCGAGCGAATTATTCTTTAGAGGTGGTAATCTAATTTAAACAATTCATTTAACAAACAAACAAGTGCAAGTGTAACCTTTGTCAATTAACCAACATTTAAATTTCTCATGAAGCAAAAGCAGATGACAACTTAAGCGAGATTTGAATAAGTGTGAATTCGGTTGGTTTTCTAGTAACCATACATTTCGACAATACGGTCGTCGACAATACGTTCACTTTACCTAGGTACAGATGGTTTGACGTTTTATGGTAGATTAAAAATGGGGTTCGATACTTTGTAATCTTACTCTTTTTCAAAGTCACGTTTGGGATGTTAGCATCAATAAAACCATTTTTACGAAATATTTTTATCAGTTTAGCCAAACTTTAAAATCAGAACGATATCTCCATGAGTTGAATTAAGCATATATTTTTTAAGTAACAATTTTTAATCTAACTGGATCAGAACCCTTGTTGCGTAATTATTTTGTCCAACTTCTATGAGTTCAGTATGAGACCCACAAAATAATTAGTGATAACTGCCTCGCATTTAATTAATTACGTCATAAGTTATTTCTTCAATAAGCGATGAATGCTTGTATTTAATTTATGTTTGAAATAAACAATAGGTAGCATATTTGAAAATGTGATTTGCTAAATACTTAAATGCTATTTCAAATGTGTTGGTTTCTTGTACGATACGACAAAGTACTAAAAAATTGCAAGAAATTTTTCTACACTTCTATTAACTAATTCTTATTCACCCTTATCTTAAAATGCAAAAGCGATCCGCACGTAAAGGTCATTTATTATGATGAGTAGAGAAAAATTGTGAACCCATGTGAACCAATGGCTTACACACTATTGTTGGCGAATACATTGTCATGGCATATGTTGCTCTTCTCAAGTTTGCAGTAGGCAACAACAGTTCTATAAAAGTCCACAAAAAGAAACACATATATTAAATGCAATATCGGTTTTAATAAATTTATACTTCGATTTAGAAATAAGATATATAAATTATATCGTATATTTTAAACCATCGTACATTTTTATAGTAATTTATTTCAATATGTTTATTATGTGTTTAATAAAATGTTCTAAAAATAACTGATAATTATTTTCGATTGAAACTTCAACTTTCCTGTGTGTTTACCTTCTACAGTATTTAAATGCGGACCTGGTGCAAATCAGTTTGCGGCCTGGTGCAAACTGATTCAAAAGTTTTTCTACCTCGATTCATTAGTAATCAACATCGGAGACAATGTAACCGCATAGTTTGTGTAGGAAACTTGCGGTTGAAATTTAAAACTTTTATATAGAAGATTCGCCACTTTATGAATCCAAAGAACTGAATTACGTAATTAAGTTAGTAAGCATTGGTTGTTACCTGAATTTAGAGGACTATTCGTTCCTAAACACTAGATTTGTTTATTTAAGATATTAAAATTATCTCTTGTAAACGTCATGTTTCCAGTTGGATTTCAGAAGTTTCGATGTTCTTGGAGCACTTTGTTAGTCCCTGATCTTATGAATAGTGGGTAACTACAGTTCTTGTTAAGTATGATTTGATTGCGGCTACGGGAAGCGGATTTTTAAAGAAGATATGGGGACCTGAAACAAAACATTGTTATTGTTGCGAGAAGTTAACCAAATCAAGGAATTTACCAAATTATGATGATTGCAGCCATTGACATGTCGCGTTAGCAGGCTTAGTGTTGTGTCTTAGAGATTTGTTTTATCTAACAAGTTGAGTTTTGATTAATAATCATTTAGAGGAAGACGATTGTAAAACTGATCCGAAAACGGCGGTTCGCTAATCAGCAAAGGAGTGACGGGTAAAATAACAATAGAGCATCTAGGTGTGTTGACAATCGTTGGTTAAGATTGGTTAACACTTCGGTCGCGAGGGCGCTGTCACCATTTTAACGTAGGATCATGTTTGCCAAATGTTATGGATTGTTCATATTAATTATTCTATTAAGAGGTTACATCAGCCACGAGGCAAGGACCGGAGTGGCCTGTACGGTTATATTTTGGAGAGTCAGTCCCTGAAAAATTGGGAATGGTGTGTGGCTAGGAATATAGTTCAAATAAGTGTCGCAGCGTGTAGGCAGCTAGATTTTCGCGCCGTCGGCAATACTGAGTCTATGGTTGGGAATATTTTAGAATTTTAATTTTCCCCAGTGGAGAACTGTAGCGATATTTCCGGTGGTAATAAAAGTCGGGATAACTAAGTGGGATTAAATTTGTGACGCTGTGAAAATAGCGTTGACTGATTGGTGGTTAGATGACTGAAGCTTTGTAATAGCGTTTGAGGGGATCTTGCTAATCCATTTGGGAAGGCCGGATATGGAATTGGCTCCTTGATTCACTCTCGTCTGCCATTAGCAACAAGTGCAAGCTAAACTTGAAATTTTTCCAAGAATGTAATGTCTTAATATAAAATAATAGTAATAAAAATTGGGATATGGGTTTTGGTCTTGAATTAAGCCACTCGGCTTAGGTGTTTAAAAAACGCCTAGATTGGGTAATTTAGTGAATATTTTGTTGTAAAATGGCGGCTAGAGTATGGTTTTGACTTTTATAGGCAATCACCTTAGGGCATAGCCCTTACCTCCTCCTCTGCTGTGGTTCGCAGCAGCGGTAACTCGCTATCAGGTCATCGTAGGATGCTGAGAGAAATTTAGGAGTAATTTAGGAATTAGCTGTTCACGTGGTGTTGGTATCAAGTAGCCACCTGGGGCCCATCAATTTACCACCACGTGCATCTGAAGTTCGGATGGCGACGACTTAAGCAGCTGTTGAAGATTCCCCAATTCGTCAATTGTAACATCAGTAGAATCAACCTGCCGTCGGGTTCAGTTTTGGAACTTCGTGGGAGACAGATCTTCTTTGTATATCGTATAAATTATAATTGATTTTTGGCGCATCATGAAATTATAATTTTGATGTAGGATTTTATGTCACTTCACTTAAGTAGATTATTCATTTTCATATATAAATTTTACCACGCCCGCGGCATGTAAAAGTGCATGTACACTTTTGTATAATGTCTTTGATTTATAATATGTAGATTGAAAACGTATAAATGTGTGTATCAACATCTTTGATTTTCAATATTTTAATTTTGAACTGAAACGGCTATTCCGATATTCCGGAAAAAAGTCACTTCCAGTCAATAACTTCCGGTCGTAAAAATTCATTTCTGGTCTAAACAAAAGGTCGTTTCTGGTACGGACTTCCGGCCCTACAAAATACATTTCCTGTCCAAAAAAATGGACACTTCCGCTCAACAATTTCCGATCGTAAAACAGGTCACAGCTGATTGGAAAACAGGTCGTATCTGATTGGAGAATAGCGCACAGCTGATATAAAACAGATTCAAAGTGATGTGGTTTGTTCAATGTAACAAAGCAAACGCTACGTGTTGCAACTTTTTTTGCCATTTGCGTGTTAAGATCTTTTCCATTATTTTCTCCCCTACTCTGCCCTAAACACACCCTCCAATTCCTTGCTTCCTCCTTTGACCATCCAATCAAATCGCACTCATTCAGCCAATGCTCCCACGTTTCCTCCCTACCTCCACATATCCTACAGTTTATTTCACTCTCTCTCATCCAATATCTATTCCCGCTCTCCATGCTCCCACATTTAAACCTTGCTATCATTTTTTTCACATTCGTACTCTTATCCGATTCCAGATATCTTGGTTTCGCTCCTTCTACTTCTAATTCCTTATATCTTGCATTATATCGCGATCCTCTTATTTTTTTCTCATCTCTCCTACATTTCCACATCCTTCATCTTTCTCTCTGTCACGTTTACTACATTCAACGAGTTGTATGTATTTAGTGCTTACTTTGAAATTCTGAGGAAATAACCTATACTTCATAACGTGATACACTGTAAGCCAAACAATGTGTGATAGAGTACAATGTACAGGGTATAGAGCTCACCTGTAAAGGAATTCAGTTTTTTTAAGGTAGGTCTCATCTCATAACCAACAACATATGGATAAATGAATAATGAAATATATATGAGAAAACAATGAAACTAAAAACCAGGATTACAGAAAACAACATACAACACACTAAATACATAACGTTAACGTACCATAATAAAGATACATAAAATAGGAAAAATATTCAAGCCATATAGTAGTAAAACTGCATATAGAACACAATATAACCTAAAAAAACAATTCTACAAAAATATCACCAACAAGGTTAAATACAAACAAAGTGGACTACACAAACTAAAATGCAATACATGTGCAAAATTATATATTGGAAAATCAAACAGGAACAGCAAAACAAGGTCCAGAGAACATCAATATGCATTCAAACGCCCAGACATATACTATTCTCACTATGCAAACTATCTGCAGAACAGCAGTAACCCAACTAGAACCATAGAAAATACAATGACAATATTATTGTCATTCTACTACAACATCCTACTACAATATCCTATTCAGCATTATGTTTTTAGCGTTCATTATGTATTCAGCATAAAATTTTTTTATCGACGAGTGATAAATAGTATTAAATCAATATTTTTTATGATCCTTAGTATAGCTAAAATACAATTTGAATTTTTTCCAACATTTAGAACTTAATTTCGTTCTGTATAAAAACTTGTAATATGTAAGCGTTTATTTAAATTTCCTACTTCAGAAATCGAAAGCGTAACAGGAGAACAACGTGGAAACGTTTATAAAAAAGTTAAAGAATCAAAAGAAATTATGCTAAACAGGAGAGAAAGGATTTCAGCTTTATTCGTAGTATAAACTGTACCCGAGCTACTTGCGTTGAGTTGAAAATCATTTCTGAGACGAAACAGGAGAAATGTCTAAATACATTTATTGTTGGGCCCATTTTGAAAATTGTTGTGCTAATGTTAACGACTTTGTCAAGGAAAGATTATGATGTTGAAAATAAAACCGAAAAGTCTAAAATCAATTCTCTTCTCCTTTTTACGCTCATTTTCTGAATAATTTAAGATCTAAAGCATTTTTAACTTTTGTTCTAATTTATCTCAAATTTAAATCATTTCTTTTACTACCAATTTAAAATAAAATTTCCGTAAATAACTTTGTTTGGAACTAAGTAATGGAAACAAACTAACTTCGTTATTATATTAAGCAAAACTGTCAACTATCAGTCGTTACCAACTCTAGTTTGGAAATAAGAAATGAAAAGGAAGTAACATTGTTATTGTAATACGCAAATGTTTCAACTTTTATTAGAAAACTCTCCTTGTAGTGTGGAGTGGGGTAGATTGATGCGGAAAAATTCAATCTCATATTTTATGTAGCAAAAATCAGTCAAATATTAAAATATTTTGCTTTATACATGGCGTAAGTAATGAATTCTGTAATAATAATCAAACGAGCCATTGAAGTGGGAAGATAAAGAGAATAAATTGACATGAGTAAAAAATAGGGTTTTGTATCATTTCGCCCCACATACGGGGCACTTAGATACATTGTATGGGACAGATTGATGCAAAGCGTAAAATGTATGAAAATGGTAGAGAATCACAATATTTAATGAAAAAAAAAATATTTTTTATTATCAGAGTTCAAAAGCAGCATTATAACTTGTTATCCAGAGTTTAAATAATGTATCAATATTAACAATATTTCACACATCTCAAAGACTTTATGGCAGGTTTTCATAACAAAACATCAAAATTATATTTATTTTTCCTTAAATATCTATCTGTATAAAAAAAAACTTTGGTAAAGAGATGACATCCGAGCTGTGCCTTTAGAGAAAATTGGTTTTGGTAACCCTAAAACTACATCTTCGAAATCAACGCTTGCTTTATCTTCCACAATAGGGAAAATAAATGTACAATATCCTAGTTTTTTCCTAAGATATGACACTTGGTAATCGGTCAAATTAAATTTTGAAATGACTGTGATCACATAGTAAACAATAGTTTTTTTCTTCACAAATTTAATGAGTCGGAAGTCTCCAACATTTATATTTTCAGGATTGGGAACACCAAAATTCATATCTTCATCTTCTGGATCAGATGCAAATTCAAAATATCTGTCATCATTACCACTCAATGCCACAAATTCCGTTTGACTAGTGTCAGAGTCAGATTGTGAACGACAACTTCTTTTATTCTTAATTTCTTTAGTTTCCGTTAAGCGTTATAAACTTCTTGCCGTTTTCAACTCTTTTGCTTTCTGTTTCATCATTTGAATTCGCAGTTTCCTTATTTTTCTTCGAGCAATCTGTGTAATCTACCTTTTTCAGGCATTTCAGTAAAGACTCTCGAGTTTCCTTTTTCTCTTCCTTTTTTCGAGGAGGAAGAAGATTTATCAATAATTTTTTATTGGATATTGTCTAACCATTTCAGGAGACAATATTAGCGTAGAGATAGATGGAACCACTTTAGGGGATGATGTTACTTGTTCTTCCAATTGGTTCTCAAGGTGGTTGGTTTTAACAACCGGTAATTCTTGCGTATTTTCTTTCTCTGTCATATCTGTAACATCAGCAATATCTTGCAAACTTGCATCAAATATTTTTATTGATGCAAAATCATTATCTTCAAATGCAAGTTTATTAAATGGCCAAATGCCTGGTTTAGAAACCCCATTTGTAATATTCTTTAGGGTGAAATATTCCAGAAAACCTGATTTTGTTACTTCAGGAATGTTATATATAGACCAACTCTTTCGTACATTTCGAACATGCCTATCATTAAAAACGATTTTAAGTTTGCCTTTAAATCGTCCAAAAATGCTAACGTCCAAAGGCTGCAACTTGTGTGACGTGTGTGGCAGAAGAGACAAGAAGACAATACCATTATCACGACATTAGTTAACTGCTTCGATTTAAATGTGAGACTCGTGGTTGTCACATATGATTAGAATAGTATTGTCCTTGGTGCATTAAGTATAGCGCTGAGTATGTCTTAGAACTCGAATATGCAATTCTGCACTTATCCAACTCCTTCTGTTTGCTAAACATGTGCTTCCCTCCGGAGCACCATCTAAAAAATGTTCTTTGTAATTCACACATGGAAAGACATACACAGGAGGAAGGGCAGCGCCTGTAGCAGTAACAATTCCACATAACGTTACTAGTTCTCCTCGTTCACCTGATACTATGTGCCCTACTTGTCTCTGTTTTCTTTCGGCCAAAACTTTAGGTCTAGGTAAAACTGTGTTAATAGCAGTTTGGTCCAGATTTATCGAACGATCAGGCGTTAATTTTTAACACGTCATTTTACGTTCATAATTGTTAAAAAAATCAGTGACTGCTGTTTTATTAAACGCAATACTTCTTGCTGCGCTTGTATTTTCGGGCTTTCCTAAGCGCAGATCCTGATTATTCTCTCTAAATCTTGCCGCCCAAACTTTTCCAAGATATATATATATTTTCTGGATTCCGGATATTTACACCCCAAATATTCTGCATATTCATATGCCAAAACTAAGACTTGCTGTAAAGACAGTCCGTAGTGCATTTTACTACAGTTCAATAAATATTCAGTAAACGCATTCTCTTATTCCGTTGAGAAAACCTATGCAACAGTGTACATAGACCCATATCTATTAGAAGATGGTGCTTCATATTTTTCAAAAGTTTTTCGAAACTTCTCAGTTCGATGTTGCAAAGTTGCAGTTTTGATTATGTATTTGTCAGCTGCCTTCCGTATACATAATCTTTTCGATATAATTTCGGATATAGCAGCCTATACCTTCATATCATCGATACTTCCTCTATCAGTCTTAGGTTTATAAGTTCGCGCCGTATTCTGGAAAAGAGAGTACCAAATTTAGAGATTCAATCCAAACTTGTATATTGGAGCATTATTTTACACCAGAGGGGCATTTTGATACAATCAAAGTGCCCCGTGGCTTAGTGTATCAAAGTACCCCAACGGACATTTTCAAATAACTAACAATTCTTAATAAAACCACTGAATTTATTTAAGAAATCACGTGCAATCTTGAATACTGAAGGGAATGACCTACCTTTCGTATTTTTAAGTCTTAGCTAAATGACGTAAAACGGTCTTGGAATTCTTTTACATTTCACGTAATTTTTTAGTTGACCGCGCTAAAAACACATCCACTCTCATCAAGCGTCATGGTTAACTGGCGGGCGGCACCGTAACAACTGTTGTACCCACACATGTGTAGACTTGTTTTAGTAATGTCGCGACAGGAATTACTTTTCTAGATATTCAAATATTATCGATGTATCAATGTGTCCGTTGTATAAATGTGCCCCGTTTACCCCCTACTAGTTACCAACCCAACTACCTACATATTTACCAACCAAATTATCTAGTTACATAAATTTTGAATTCCATTCAAATCGTTTTGGGATCTCTGGATTTAAATCTTCAATCCGGATCCTTACAACAACTGGAATACATAGTGTAATCGCACTGTTAGTATAAAATTTAAACCCCAACCTGAAAATGCATGGTATTGGCTGAAATGAAGGAGAGACATATAAATAAAACAATCAAATAGTTATACGATAATTAATTCAACGAGGTTTATATGCCTGACTTTGCTTTTAGATTATGAAAGCAAAGAAAAGACATTAATGTCTAAAGAATTAAAATAGCTTATGGGTTTTCTTTACAAGTGCGTCTACTTTGGACATCTGTTTTAAAAATTCGGCACAAGTACTTTAAACATTTATTCACACATATCTAAAGCAATCGAGAGATTTTTCTCTGATGTTATAACCGTTCTTCTTAATAGCTTCCTATTTCCAACCGAAAATTTTATGGCTTAACCGACTTTTCTTATTTACTTAAAAAAAAAGCGTTGCTATCGTTGCTATAATAAGCGTTGAGTTCTTAAAAATCTAAAGTACCACTACCCTAAGTTACCACTAAAGAGTATATGTACTCTAAGGATTCGATATAGAAGCTCACACAACTCAACACTAGCCCGATGCATGTTGCAAGTTGTGTATCACAATACTAGGCGAGCAAATTCGTGCATTCTGTCGCCATAATTTACAAGGACCGACCAGATCTATCTTTTGTATGGCGATCAGATTTTCAGTCTTAAGCACTGTTTGTTTAAAGTACCGGTAAAATAGATAATAATTTAATCATTTTAAAATAAAACTAATGAATTAATCTCATTATCAAACTTCCGTCATACAATTCTTCATGTCTTTTCTCGCATTTTCATTTACAACATGTCCCGCCACCCACAAACCGTGTCTTCTGTATAATTATGAGAAGCCGGTAGGAAGTTAATGGAGAAGCCACGATCAACGAGTCAACGTTACCTCATGTCCAACACTGTGCTGCAATTTATCTTCTGCCCGCACTGTAGGCAAATACGTGAGTCAAGAGCGGCCCTAGACCACGGAAAAAACGTAGGAAAATATGAGAACCGGGGAATGCAAGGGTAGGCGGGAGATTCATGGATTAGACTAATGTTTTTAGTTGACCCTAAACACTATTGTGGTAATTGAATTTAATAGACGACTTAAAAGGTGACAGTCAAAACTGAAAGGTTCAACTTTTGTTTTATGTAATATGTAACAAAACGTAGGATTTCCAGTATATGAAAGATGTCCACGAATTTTTTTTAAGCACAATATTCAAGCACAATATTTTCAATCTTCTTGTTGCGAAGCTGACCACCGCCTTCATATTCTCTTTCATTTGCTAGCATGATATTAGCAAGGTTTGTGGCACTAATGTTCTTTCCTATTAACTGATTGACTTGCTCTCTAGTGTAGCCCCAAGCTGGAAATGAGAAACACATGTGGGCAGCATCGTCCACTGCAGTACCACAATGTTCGCATATGTTTGAAGCGACCTTCTTGATTCTATAAAAGTATGCAGCAAAGCAGCCGTGCCTGTTAGTATTTGTGTAGTATAATAATTGACTTCGTCGTGCGTCCTATTTACCCAAGAGCGCAGGTCTGGGAGCAGTAGGTTGGTCCAGCTTCGGCGAATGTCCGCGGCCCATTTTTCTTGCCGCTTGTCTATGAGTCAGGCAAGCGCTGTAGCTCCATCATAGTCTGCCTTCTGGTGCTTGTCTTGTCGGTAAAGTGATTGTAGAGCCATAGGAGGAGCAGACCCAATTACCTGCAACGTGACAGTATATACTCACTATAACATCCCATAACAGCCCATAACAGCCCACATTGCTGCACTCTTTCAATTTGCTGTGCTGACTTTGCTGAGCGGTTGACACCGTCCCACACTGGCGCGGCGTATAGCAGCACGGATTTCACGACAGAATTCAGGAGCATTTTTTTGCTCGCTAGAGGCCCTCCCATTCTTATCGTTGGCCCTTTAAGTCTGGATATACTAATCCCGCCGATAGATATGTCTGGTGGACATATTCTCCTTTTGCCACTAAGGAGAATTGCCTCTTTTGTTCCTCTGCTATGCGCATTCCTTTAGAACTCATCCATTGGTCGACAGCTGCTAATCCCTGGTTTAGCGCCTTACTAAGCATATTTACGCTGTTCCCGACAGTCAGTAATGCCACATCCTCAGCGAACGCAATTAATTCTATTCCACTTGGCAGTTTTATTTTGTGGAGGCCATCATAGAAGACATTCTACAGCGTCGGGTCAAGGAGATCGATTCCTGCATTACTCCACGAGTAAGTGTTACTAAATGTTATTGGCCACCCTCACTATATACCAGCGCTCTGTCTTTCAGATAGATTACCATCATCCTGATTATGTAAACAGGAATGTTTCTTCTCCTAATTGCAGTTAACAAATGCTTGCAACTCACCGAATTAATTGTATTAAGCACGTCTACTGTTATCTGTCCACATACCATGCGAGTTCACCGCTTACCCTTAACACCCTTTACACCCTCCTGGAGCTTACGAAGATTGTATCCACTACTATCACAATACTTTTACTACCAACTCTGACTCTAGTAAGACTTTCTTAGGCAGAAATTGCATATATCGATTAAAAACTAGACATATAAATATTCCATGTAATATCCTACTTTCCACATGTCAAGCAACGCCGCGAAAATATCTTTTTTTGTAAATGCGAATTGTCTAGTGGGTTTCACAATAAGATCTTCTACACACAGTGTTACTCAACAGAAACTATATTGGTTTGTAACTGAACTTACTCACTGGATACTGGATACTAACTCACTAGTGTTCCGCATAAATAAAACCTACTCAAAATGATCGGTAATCGATATATTTCTCTTTTATGAAACATCGTCCGTGCAGGCTATAAATTTTATTCAATTTAACAATTGTTCAAAGTATGGAACTTGTTTTCGTATTAGTTAATTACATAAGTAGCAATAAAAATGATTCGAAAAATTAAATCCAGTGCCACTACAACATCATTGACTTCCATAATTGAAAAGAAATATGTTATCCCGAAAAATGTCAACTAAATATTTGATTAATGTTTCTTATATCCACCTGCCCATGAAAATGAAGTTTTTGAGATACGTTGAGCTTTAATTCTATAACTGGAGCAACCTTTCAACGGAATAAATTGGCTTTAATTTAACCAACAGTATTATCTTCTTCTGAATGGAATAGATAGTTAACAATCGTTAAAATGTTATTAAATTGAATAAAACAATCGTCGTCAACAATAACATGACCTAATATTTTGATTTCCCAATAAACGGCGTTTATTTATTTGGAAGTTTGAGGTTATGCATGAAAATGTATTCGCGATAAAATCAAATTTTTAATATTTAAATTTCTATTTCCGGTTGTTTTATGTCAAAACAAAGAATAAAATTTGCATGAAGCTTTCATATATTAACATGAATATATTCCTTTATTTTGCATACAAATAGTCCGTTTTTGTTGGTTCTGTTAAATGGTAGGTTATTATGTAAACAGTGGCGTTTATAATTTGACACGATTATAAAATTTAATTTACATTTATGTTCATTTTATCTTTTTATATTTTTGTGCATAGAAATATTGTATTCCAAACTATGAAATGATAGTAATACAAGACGCATCACCAGGAACGTTGGTTTGATTCTCTATGTTTACGTAGTACACAGGATAATGCCAGGATAATGTCTTCAAATCTGTAGCTTTCAAGACATTGCTTATTATTCTATTTTATGATCATTTACTTATATTGCATATAACATATTGCTAATGCTAACAGGGGTATCTAGAGAATGGGAGCCCTGGCTTCTATATTCCTAAATATTCCGAGGAAACATAAATTTTTTATGGGCTTTCAAACTAGTGGAGATATCTGGAGGATAAGCACTGCGGTGTTTATGCTCCCAGCATTGTAGGGGAGTGGAGGGTAATATCGTACACATAACTTTAAACATCTTTTTCTTTGAATCTATTTAATGCAAGAATATTATGTATCAAGTCGTCCTGAATTTAGTCTGGATTTCTATGAATAAAGCACATTTGAATGCAACTAGTATGAAAGCGACAAAAATAAATGGTTTTTGTAAAGTTACAAGTACGGAATTACCCGACACTTGCGTGTAATTCCGTATTTTGTTCGTCTAATTTCGTATATAATTTTAAGGCTCCAAATAGCACGATTAAAGGTTTTTTTACAAATAGAAATTAATTATATTTCTTCACAAAATGCACAAATAAAGTAGTCCGCAGAATTCGCGCCACTAAACGAAGCATCTGCCAACTTTCCACATGACACACATCTGTACTATAATTCTTTATTTTTACCAAATTCATCACATATTACGCACAATTCATTAACTCCTGGCAATCCTTCAGCATAAAATTGTCCAATTGTCCTTGATCTTTATTTTAATTCTGTTCCTTTGCTCTGTCATCTTTTTCTTTTTTTATCCTTCGTTTCTTTTCCTTATCTTCCAACAACTTCTTCATTGGAGTGGAAGTGAAAATAATTGAGTGCTATTTACTTCTCTTACCTTGTCCTTTTGTTTTTTCTTGCTTTTTCTTACTATCCGGCAATGAAGAAATAGTGCTGAAACGTACGTGGGTGGAGGATTCAGAAGATTTCAGGATCTGCATCCTATCACACAAAATTCCTTTTTAGGTGGGCTCAGAATATATAATATCGATATCTTCATCAAACTGAACTGGATTATTCGTGCCTGATGTATAAGATTGTTAGTTATCTGCATCATTCACTAATTAATTATGGTATGGGCGGTGAAGGAAAGAGAGAAGATGGAGACAGAGCACGTTGGATATGTGAAAAGGACTTTGGGATTGGATAGGAATACTAGGAATGAGATCGTAATGCAAACGATTGGAAAATATAAATTCTGGATTTGCGGAGTGAAAATAATGGTCCAGCTTGATATGGCAGGACTATAGAAAATTGGTTAAAAAAGTATACATGGTGGAAATGCAAAATAAGGGAGGAGATGGATGCATGACTGAATCATGAGTGGATTAGGTGTAGAAAAAATATGAATAGGAGGATTGAGTGTTCGAGTGATAGATGGTTTGAGAAGTTGTGATAGATGGCGCGATACATGGCGTGATACATGGCGTGATACATGGTTGGAGAAGATGTCTGGAGATGGTGATGTAATGAATGAGATCGCGGAGAGGACGAGGGATGTGGAAAAGCAAGAGAGATATGGAATAATAAATGATAGCAGCTATAACAGTAAGTATAAGTGGATCAGCTGTGAGAAGGTATGGTCAGGTATTTAGCTTCAGAATTAAGCATGGTAATAAAAGAATGATTGCAAGGTTCAATTGTGGAAATGAGGTGAGTGCAAATAAATATTGGATAAAAAACAAGAAAGAGTGTGTAGGATATGGGATAGAAAGAGGAAAAATGGAATCTTTGGATGAATTAGTGTGAAAGGATTGAATGGAGTGAAAAGGAAATGAAATTGGGGGAAAACTGGAGAGTAAGTTTGGGAAAGGATTGACAATTATGAAAATAATGAAGGACGAAATAAATAGAAGAAGGTAAAAGGCATAGAGGAATGCTTAAATAGAAGATGGGGATTGAAGATAGACAGGATGTTTGGGTGCTAGAAAGTAACATGTCAGCCCTTCTCCGTGGAGGAATGAAGTTAATTTAATAATAGGTTTAGAATATATGTTATTTTGTTTTATTATGTATGCAGAATTACACTGTAGTGGTTAATTGTGTCAAGTAAAGGTTTATTTACTTATTATTAAATTTTATTTTAATTTTATATTAAATTCTATGTCAAAGACCAATACCACCAAATTTTTGTTCTAGCTCGGCCTTTGCAATCAGAACCTGTCAATTTTTTTTGTGCACTACTTTTTGTTTTATCTTTGTCTTCTTAAAATATAACAACCAGAAATCCACACCACTGATATCAGTTTTATAAAATCACTAAGTTTTGTTGGCGGCAAATTTGTAAAATCCTGAGAAAGGACAAAGGCAGACAAAAAAAATTATGATAGACAGAAAAGAAAAGCCATAATAGACGACTGAAATTACTTGTCATGTGCTATCTCTCATGCAATTATATTCACTGACTTATGAAAAACATGTTCCAAATCGTGATATTTAATTTCATGTTAAAGCAAAATTAAAGTATAGATACACATTTTGAAGTTTTTTTTGCATCTTTTACAATATTTTGAAGTAACGGTCTCTTTAAATAAATAATTAAAATTAAATTATTTGATCAACTGAATTTAAATTCTCTAAATATGTTTCTCGATTATATACACAAGTTATACCCAAACTCAAATAAAATTAAATGGCATAAGGAAGTACAATTTAAACTATCGTAAGAAATATTTTTTTAGGTTTGTTAAATAATTTATTACAAGTAGTGTTAGAGTCTCTCATAGTTCACATTAGTTAATTTATTCAGTAGTAATACAATTTTAACATCTAAATAAATCATGAAAATAAAGTCTTTATGAGTACTTTCGCGAACTTTTGTGAAGCGTAGATAAATAAAATGAATGCGTGTAAATGTTTTTCAAATGCGTTGACGTTGCCGTCGTAGAGCGATGACGGGCTATTTCATTAAGCAAAACCGCGCCAGATAAGAGTAGATGTACCAGTGCGGTGATGGAAATAAGTGAGGGAGTATGGTGAGAGAAAGAGTAATGGATAGTAGGTAATCTAATGGCTTTTTCGGTATATATATTTCCTCTTTTCCTTTAGTATAGAACGAAACGTGATATTTTCAAACGTTTCGCACTCCAAGTCAAAGGTGAAAACATATATATGAAGGTATAAACAATTCACGAGTGTTTTAATGTATTTCATCTATAATGAATAGATTAAGATGGAAGGGACTTTTATTTGGTTTATTGTGACATTCAAATCCTCGTAAACTAGAGGAAAATTCCTGTTGCTATTGTCATGTTTACAAGGTACTAATAAATATTATATCTCTCTGCAGATAATATTATTCGATATTTTGAGTTAACGACGCGAGAGAAGAATAGTATTTCTAATTAAATAAATATATGGGATTACGGATATAAGGAATTTACTCTTATTTTAATATTTTTCACATTTTCAGACCCACAATTAGAAAATTAGAGTAACAGGCTTAAAGAGAATATGAAAGCTTATTCGCAGAAAATATTTCGTTTGCAGGTAGAGGTCCATATGACTGAACATTATTATTACATATAATAAATTATGAAATTAATGTGTCTTATTACTTGTGCCTCGAAATTTTTTTTACCCCGTCCCGGACCTCTTGGACCCCGTCCCGGGGCTTGAACATGGACCTCCCGATTGCCGGTCGATTGCTTTTCCAATTGAACTAGCGGGCACCTATTCGAAGACACAAATAATTTTTAATATGTTTTTGCTCTCCGCATCTATTAAGGTAGGTAACTTATATGTTAGAGATTAGTTTTGGACACCTATTTACTACCGTCGATCGATTCATTCTTCATCGAATAGATGGAGCTTCCTGGATGTTGTTATTAACTTCTTTCCGCTTTGCTGGAGGTCGCATGTTTAATTGAATATTTGAAGTTTCGTGGTTAAACCTCCACGCTGGCATTCTTTAGAAGAGTAAATTATGTAATATATACTTTTTATTAAATGTTTACCACATCCGGTACTCGAACCAGTACCTTTCCGGGTTTACGAGGTGCTCTCCCTCTCCGGGTATTAAATAATGCCAGCGCGGAGGTTTAACCACGAAACATTAAATATGCAATTAAACATGCGACCGCCAGCAAAGCGCAAAACAATTTCATAAAAACATTGAGGATGTTCCATCTACCCGATGACGAATGAATCGATCGACGGTAGCAAACATGTGGCCAAAACAAATCCTGATATATAAGTTGCTTATCTTAATAGATACGGAAAACAAATACATATTACAAATTATTTGTGTCATCTAAAAAGCGCCCGTTAGCTCCATTGGAAGAGCAATCAACCGGCAATCAACAGGTCCGGGTTCGAGTTCCGGACGGGGAAAACATTTTTTCGAGACACAAGGAGTAAGAAATATTAATTTCATAATTTACTCTATTAAATAATGCCAGCGTGGAGGTTTAAGCACGAAACATCCAATATTCAATTAAACATGCAACCGGCAGCAAAGTGGAAAAGAAATTAATAAAAACATCCAGGTGTCTCCATTCGATGACTTCTAATATGTGCCCGTTAGCTCAATTGGAAGAGCAAATGGAACATGCAACCGGCAGCAAAGTGGAAAAGAAATTAATAAAAACATCCAGGTGTCTCCATCCGATGACTTCTAATATGTGTCCGTTAGCTCAATTGGAAGAGCAATCGACCGGCAATCGAGAGGTCCGGGTTCGAGTCTCGGACGGGGTAAACATTTTCTTGACACACAAATAATAAGAAATATTAATTTCATAATTTACTCTATTAAATAATGCCAGCGTGGAGGTTTAACCACGAAACA
>WYDF02253599.1:0-20262 GCA_009867245.2 Adranes taylori
ATTTTTGGTCACCTGTCTACAAAAATTTTATACATTAGATATTACGGGGCCAATACAACGATATTCAAAAAAGTAAAGTTATATCTAATCAGTTGTCTAGGTTTACAGTTTTATTTGTCTATAGCGTAACGATGAAATTTGTGTCCTCTTTCTAATTTCGTTCTATGGTGGATAGTTTTGTATGCTTGATATGTAAGTCACTTAAATCATTCAGGGTGGCTACATTTTGCGAAACCTAAGGATTCAAGGAATAGAGTATAATTTAAAAGCATGGAAATAATGCAGCCCTTTACGGGCAGTTTTATCGTAAATAAGTTTTACAATTGAAAGGTAGTACAAACTATTTATCATTAATTAAACTCTATTTTATCTAATTAAACCTTGAACATTACACACAGCACACATGTAGCAAACGTAGTGTACGCCTCCTGTATGACGCCGTTGTCAGTGTGAATATGTGTATATGTGTGTGTATGTGTGTGTTTGTGTGAATTAGCGTGTCAGAAAATTGATGATTGGTAATCAATCAAAAGTAAGTGAAAGCGTACGGTGCGATACCATAAAGTATGAGTAAAGGAAGCATACTGATTAGATTTACATTAATCATGGTGATATCAATTAGAAAAAGTAGGATACAAGTTAACCAAGCACGAATACATTAGTTGAATGCAAACCATTAGAAGGGATAAAGTAGTGAAAGATATCGATCGTAATCTTGGTAGGAAATTAGCTAGTCAAATAAATAAATAAAAGACACATAGCACTCATAGAAAAAAAGTCGGTAATAAGAAATTTTTAGTTCTAAGGTGAATCCCTGCCAGTCATGTGTATGAGTGTTATATACATGTGTATGAGTGTACCATGCATCACTGGAATGACGTAAATGGTTTGTTATTAATTTTAAATATATTAATAACTAGCGGAAAGATATCTGTAGATATCTGCCTAAAATTATAACTAAACTTTGGAATGAAACTTATAGATTCTAGGCTTTGATGCTTAATATGCTCTTTGTGTAAACTAAATGATAATTTAGAGTATAAAAGTGACTCCTAAGTTCCGTATTTGCTTTACAGTTGAAATTTCAAGGTTATTTAAGTGATATTGGATAATTAATATGGTCTAAGTTTTATTAAATATCATTACAAAGCTCTTCCCAATATTGGCAGGTAGTCTATTTATTTTGTTCCATTTACCAAATGCTCAAGATCTGTTTGTAATGATTGTGTGTCGTCATGAGAATTGATTGCTTTAAAAAAATATAATTTTTCTATTCGAATAATTGTTTCTTCAAGAGACGTAATTCATTCAAGTCATCGGCAAATAATAGAAATGTATTTACAAAGTATTTACAAATACTTTGTAGATGTCATTCATAAATAGATTAAATAGCAAGGAACCACTGTGGGTACATTGTGCCACTCCCGATTGTACATCTATCTCCGATGAGATGAAGATTCCAATTCTTACAAATTGTTTTCTCTTTCTCTGATATAAAACTCTCAATCCATTTCAATCAATTTCCTCCTATTCCCCATAACTCTAACTTGTAAATAAGAATTTTATGATTTATTCTGTCAAAGGCTTTGGCGAAGTAAGCGTAGATTGAATGCACGCATTTTTTTTGTTAGAATATCAATAAAATGTATTTTTGATATACCAGTAAGTTACTTTCTACTAATCTTCCCGGTGCACCCGATATTTTGTGTAACTGAATCTCGTAACTTCTTTTCCAATGTTATATTCCAATAAAAACGGTGCACTCCGCATTTTCGAAAAGCATGCACTCGATTAAATATATACTATCACCTATTGATTGAATATTTTGATTTATAATTGTTATTTCTAGGATTTTGGGTCTGTGGGTGTTATTTACTTCTCGAGATATGTATAAATTTTTCCTGTAGCTCATCTAGTTCTTGTTTGGAATTCTTGTTCAAATTTCTTTTTGGGAGATCCACGCATATTTGTAATTGCTTTACTTTTTGAATAGTCTTACTTTTTGAAATAGTTCTTGGTACGATTTAGTTAATTCATTGTTTATGTATATCTAAGGTGTATATCCTATTTGTTTTGTAGTCAGAAACTTGATTGTTTTTTTAACCTCTACTATTTGCCTTTTTGGCTCCTTGGTTTTAAAGCATACTTTAAAATTTTATTTTTACCAATTAATAACACACTTTGAATATCATCCTGTTTTATGTTAACATGAAGTTCCTTAAAAATATATTGAGTTACTTCCTATTATATTGTTATTATATTATATTGTTTGTTAATTCATCTTGCTCGTCTACAGTCTTGTTAGTTTTTATTCTTTTTTCAGTATATCAATTTCTTCAGATAGCCTTGTATTCTCTTCTTTTTGTATTTCGTATTTAGAGAGTAATGTTGTATAATTTCGTTCAAGTTTTGTTAAGACTGCAATAACATCGTTCAATTTTAAATTTATTTCCTGGTATACTGCGGTCTCATTTATTTCTAGATGAGTTTAGTGCCTCCGATAATAGTTGTTTTGATTTTCCATATTTTCATCCTCTGATATGTTCGAAATTTCGCTATAATCCTCACATACCCAGTTTGTTTTTATCTTTCTAAGATGATCTACAAAATCTTCTTCATTTAGGTTTCTGCAGCCCTGATGAAAATACTTTTTACATTTCTCACACATGCAATAGAAAATCTAGTTTTTGTAATATTTCTAGACATGTCGGGCATGAAAATATTTTCTTGTTAACACTATTTTTGGCCATTCTGTGTCAAGTTAATGTTTTGGAGTTTTATTTTATTTTATTGCAAGCGGCTCTCTGTATTGTGTTAAAAAATGTATTTAAGTAGACTTTTTCGTAAAAATACTTTTATCGTACAAACACTTTTTACTGCGTATTATTTAAATAATCACATGTAAAATAATCACACACACTTTTTATTAATTTTGTTTAGACTTTACTTGAGTTCTGTTTTCAATGTATAGTTTGTATGTATTAATTGACTATTTCTAATTAGCTTAAAAACATTAAGTTATTTTTTGACTTTATCTTATGATTCTACAAATCTCCTGAATAGTATGCACTAAGTTTCAAGATTTGATATTATATATTACTGATTTATGAAAGTTAGAGCTGCTTATTTCACTGTTCAAGCTGTTCATGTCTCGAATATTATTTGTCACCCGATTTAAATAACGGAATGACAAAATTTTGCTTCCAGTTGTCTGGGAATACTCCAGTAGTGATGGATAAATTAAATAAAATATGGATGGGTACACATAAGGTATGCATACAATTTTTAAGGAAATATGGTGACACTCCATCTGGTCCTGAGCTAGCCTAATCATTTAAGTCGAGGATTCTAAATCAAATGTATGCTGATTAAAGTGTGTATTGTTTATCCCGACCTCTTTCATGACTAACTCCATGAATTCAGGATCAGTAATGTGATCGGCACTTCCAAAAATTTTAGAAATAGACACTTAAGATAATAGACACTTCCAAAGATTTTAGAAAACAAGTTGACCATATCTTGGCCGTTGTCTGCATGAGAATTATCCAAAAACATATTATTCGGCAAACCAGAATTTTTTTTACTATCCTTGACAAATTTCCAGAATTGTTCGGGTTGTTGAAAAAATTGCAGCTTCTTTCTGGTTAAGGTAATTATTGTAACATTCATTATATAAAGATTACATTCCCTTCTAAGATTTGCGAAGTTATTATACTCCTCTTGAGATTTACTTATTTCATATTTTTGTGTGATATTTGCTTTTTTGCAATTGATTTCTGTAATTCTCTATTTATCCATGGTCAAATTGTGAATGGTAAACACTCTTGATCGGAATAAGAGTCTGAATAGTTTGATCTATAATGTTATAAAAAAAATTTACAGCTTCGTTAATATCCTCCTTGGTGAGATGTTCTGTCCATTTAATAGCGGCTAGATAATCATTGTTTGCTGTATAATCGGCATTATTAAAATCATAAAACGTGAACCATTTCGAAATATTTTGGATTTTCTCTATTGCTATATTGCATTTATAACTAATGTAATGAGTGCTGTTGTCTAATAATATATGTTCTGCCGTCGCTATATCTAATTTGTCCATGTTAGAAAATATTAGATTTCACATTTATTAGAATGTCCCAAAAACACATTTATGTTATTAGATATTCTATTACATTGGCGTAGATGAGATAAATGAATGTATCTTTTACAATTGACGCTTTATCGGAAATATTATTGTTGCCTAACTGAGAATTTTGATGATGTAGCGACAGATCTACTACGTCTAGTGACCAATGAGTATTCGGAACGTTATAATCGCCGAAGAAGAATAGTCGCGCATTTTAATTAAGTGTTACAATATCTCCTACTATTGTGCAATGGTCTTCATAGTGATATATCTGAGAGTTCGGAGAAATATTGACCCTTCCTACTATCAAATTTTCATTATTTAACAGGACTTAAATTAATAAGTGTTCAACATTATTATCTGCTAACTGGATTCTTCTAGATTTCAATGTTTTCCGGATGACGATGAAGATTCCTCTCCCTCTTGTCTTGTTGGATAATGAATTTCTATCCTGTCTGTAAACATTGTAATGCTTTAGTTTTACCTCGGCTGCAGAAAAAAATTTGTTTAACCAGGTTTCTACTAATATCATTATATCCTAGTCGGTACACGCCACTGCTTGTTTAAATGAGTTTATTTTTGTTCTAATATCTCCTGCAGTCATACAATATATTGACAAGGGGAATTTTACTTTACCTGTCTGTTCTTACGAGGTAAAAGCTTGATAATTATAGGAACTCCATTATCAAATTTAATTGTGATGTAATTTTCTGCTCCATTTTTCCTGTTTACTAATTCCTTATTTAAGTTTTGTAAATAATATCTTTGTTTAGACGTCAAATCTACAGATATTTTCACATATCTTTTTCGTAGTTTATTTTGATTGTGAAGAATTTTTGAATTGTAGAAGAGGAATCAATTACCACTTTGATTAGAATCAGATGCAGAGATTTAATTTTTTAATTTATCAAGTTCATTTTTAGTTTTTCGAAGTTCAGATTGTAGGTGTGAGACTATTTTTTCGTATTTTGATTCCATTGCGAATAAGTGTAACATTATAACGTTCAAGGTGTATGATGACTTCGTTGCTATTATACTTTCGGGCATATTGTGACATGATTCCTTATCAGATTGACTGTCCTCGGCGCTGACTGTTGCGCAATTACAGCAACACCATTTTTGTTTTTTATTTTTATAATATAAATTAAACTGATCTGTTGTATTTTAAAATCAATCATGTTTATTAGCATTATGTTTTATTATTTGAAAAAATCATTGATCCTCAATAATTGTTGTTGCATGTAAACTACATTATTTTGTTGTTAATAGAGTATTTTACAGCTAATTGGGTTTTAGTATGATTATATTTTATTAATTATTGTATCGTACTTTTTTATTAAGATTGAATCTTGGTTTTAATCGAGCACGATTCCATAAACTAAGTTTATTTTTATTAGTGTATGATTTTATTTAACATCACTAATTGTTTATTAATTTTAACTACGCCCTAAATAAATCAGTCATTAACACTCTACCATCAGCCGGTTAAACTGTATGTTTTACATAGAAGTAGACATTATTTATTTGGTTAAAGCTAACTTCATTCCACATCACAAATTTCAACGTGACAATACTAATCATATCCCTACATTTAAAAACATGATCTTAAAATAGTTGTAATAACACCAAATTTGCTATTAAATAGTATAAAAGGATTGAATTAAATTTCTACCTTGAATATTTCCAGCGGCTGTAGTATTTATTCCACCACTCGTATCTTTCACCGTTGCAGCTGTAGTGTTATTAGAAAGTGATCCTCGTCTTTTCTTCTTCCGTAAACTGTTATTTGTCGACGAATTACCTTTAGAGGCTTGCGATTCAGTTTCGTCTTTCCCGTTTACATTTGGGTTCGTGTTTACAGCTAATTCCTTATTACGTAGAATTGGTGTTGCAGGCTCCGAACGATCACTACAACTACTGGCTATTTGGATTGCAGAAAAAGAAACAATGATTTTATTATTTTTAGTTATTTTACAAATTAATAGAAAGAGTGGAATTTATATTTTCACTATAATTTAATTCCGCTAAATATGAAGAAAATTTCAATTTTCTACTTAGTAACGTTTAAAAACTTCAGCAATTTTTCAGACAGGAATTAGAGGCATAGCGTTAAACTACAAACAGAAAAGGATTTACATTGGTATAACTTCTTAAAGAAATATAGGAGTGGGTGAGAAGGAATAAAATCAATTACTCTTAAGATGTAGAATAGTAATAGATAAATAATTTATAAAACAATTTATTTATTTATTTGTTTAACGGGATCATCCCCTTTACAACTGTATAAAAATATTTATCTTATGAACCAGTACATAAAAGCAACAAAAAATTAGGAGAATAATTTATATAAAGCCAACAACTAACAGTTAGTGCATACAACAAGAAAATCATCAATGTAATAACGCTAATGAATCAAGAATCGAGTAATGTACCATCATCTGTTATCTATTATCATCCCCTCAATGCTATATTATAAATAGTTTAATGAAGACCACAATTGGATCAAGCTAAAGTTGAAAAAGTCAATTTCGGTAGGTAGAGTATAATATAAACATACCATACGTGGAAGAGGGCTGCCGTACGCGTAGCTCGTGGAACAGTGTCGCTCCATTAATGCCTCTGAGGTATTTTAATTTCGGCAAAAAGGGAGGGCCTATTAACAATGCTATTTACAAGCTTATACAAAAAGCGCAAGTCAGCATGATTTCTTCTGACAAACAAACACGTCAAGTTCAGGGTATCGAGCATTAACACATCTTTCGTTTCTCTGGGGAAACCCAAGTAATACTTCATAATTTGTGTTCGACCCTGTTCAACGACTAGATTTGGAATACCCAATGACGAGACGAAGCACTTGTAGAATTGGTCTAACCAAAGACTTGTACAAATGGTAAAATGTGAACTGGTTAAATACATTTGCGAAACGAGGAATAAACCCGAGAATTTGCAAACTTTTATTTGTTATATTATAAGTGCGTTTAGTGAACACGAACCGTTGATAAATCAAGATTCGCAAATCTTTGACTTCAGACACTTCCTTTAATGCGGTGTTGTACAATGTATATTTTGATATAATCATGGATTTTTTTAATGATATTACATCACATTTATCATTCAGGGGTAAGCAATTAATGCGATACCAAGCACTAAGAGCGTCTATATCTTCTTGTAAACTATCTTAGTCCCTGATGTTCTCCATCACTTTAAAGATCTTAAGGTCGTCACATACAAAAGGCATTCAGAGTCAGACAATATATCGAGCAAGTCGTTGATGAACAAATTAAAGAATTTAGTACCACCATGAGTACCCTGGCCAACCCCGCATGTATCCTTAATTGGGGGGGGGGGAGAAGTGAAATCGCCAACTTTCACATACTGTTCCCTACCAGATAGAAAGTTAGAAATCCAAGTAAAAATCTTACCATGAATCCTATAGCTTCCAACTTAGAACATAGTATTTCGAGGTTAATCCTATCAAAAGCATTAGAAAAATCGGTGTACGCCGAATGAATTATTTTTTTTTATTTTCAAAGGCTTTCAAAATGTCATTTTGATAGGATAATAGGTTAGTTTCAACCGGTCTATCGAGCGTAAAGCCACGTTGTTTATCGGATATACTGTTTCTTGTTTTACAAATCATTGGTTTAGTAAATAGATAGTAGAAAATTTTTGGAATGTTCGAGAAAATGGTTACACCTCTATAATTCTTTATATTGGTTCGATCACCACTTTTAAATATGAGAAACACTACACTGCGTTTTCAAATTTCAGGAAATATACCAGATTCGAGCGAACAATTAAAAATAATTTTCAGAGGCCTCGATAATATGTATTTACAATTATTAACAAATACTGCACCAACACTGTCTGGGCCGGTGGAGTTAGAAGAATCAAGATTTGAAATGGCTTCAAACACTTCGCCCGAAGTTAAACTAAGTAAAATCGACCGGGTCATAATGAGGCAAGTTGGAAGTGGATTTGATATGTCAGTTGTAGATACGGATGAGAAATAATCGGAGAAGACATCAGCCGGGTATAGATTGGGAATCAAATAGATTTGAGTTTTTATAAAACATAATATCAGACAAAGAAGATTCATTACGGCAGGTTCGAACAAATATCCAAAAGTGATTGGAGTTCACATTCAGAGTCCCTTCATATATTCGTCGCTTCATATTTTCTGATATATTCGATGTAGCACTTTTAAGTTAAAACTTTATATCTATTTTAATAATTAGTAAATAAGTCATAATTGTCTTCAGTTTAGTATTTTTGTAAGCAGTGTGAGCCTGTTTCTTTAAGAAAATTTAATTTCTCAATTCCTTAGACACTCAAGGCGCAAAAGTACTTGATTTCCGTGTTTTAAGGGGAACAAAAGTTACATTTGAATAGATCAACTTAGACGTCTTAAAAATATATGTTAGACGTCTTATAATATATGGAATTTTCCTCGTTTTAATTTAATTTTTCTCATATGAAGAGATTGATTAAAACAAAAGAAGCAATCAAGGAACTGAAAAACAGCAAGGCCATTGAGGAAGGCAACGTTAATGCAGACCTACTAAAATATGGTATAGAAACCAGTCCATAGTAGCAGCTTTGGATGCATGATAACTTTTGCATCCAACATATTGTTAGGTACTGCTAATCGACTTCAAGCATCTTTGGTAATTCCACATGCTTTCTAGATGAATTATACTTTAAGGATGTATTTAATAATTTACAAGAAAGTACCTTGTGACAAATGACTATATGATTGGTTTCTAGCCATTGAACCATTTATGTTATCCTCCTCCATGTGTTGACTGAAATCAAAACCACTTTGCAGTCTCAAGATTCCTAATCCCATGTACATGTCCAGAGCATTACTGAAAACAATTGATCATTTTCAAATTTATGTATTGTACACATTTATGTATGTAATTTATATTCTGTGAATGTTTACTTTGTGTTCTAATATCTAGCATTTCTTTTGGTAGACATTTTTTTGTATATTTTTGTATAAGTTTCCGCATTGTATAATAATTTTGAGCAATGAATTTTTTTTCAGCAACTTTTAGTAATAATAAACTGTATATTTTATAGATACTATGATATATCTTTGAAACGATACCCAACATTATGGGTTTAACTTCATATAGCTATATAATAAATTTAGCCTATAATAAAGCCTATAATAAATTTGAAAATCACCAAGATTTTTTGTCCCTATCTAAATAAGTCTTAACAAGATCTGTTTTATTTCTTGGCAAAATTCATATAACCTTTAAATTAGATACATACATACATATATATATATATATTGTTACACAAAAGTGTTTACAAAGAATAAACTTAACTATAAAATAAGATTAATATTGCAGATACATTAGTTATATTACTACATTTATGCGTTTATTTATATATTCCTCATAACTATAGAATGCTTCTTTAATTAGGAATTCTTTTACAACATTCTTAAATTTGTGTTTTTCTATTTCTTATGGGCACTAGTAATTTATTGTACAGTTGAATAGCCAGGTATCTTGGTCCATTTTGTGTTTTTGTTAGGCGACAGAAATCCATTCAAATTATTTTTTGAGTATGGTATCGTATTTATGAACTTCTTCTTGTAGTTGGAAGTTGTTAAGATCATAGAGCAAACGGTAATATGTGTAATAAATTATTTTATTGTGAATAGATTATTTTAAAATCTTGATGCATTTTATTTGAAGTGTATTTATTTAATTCATGAGCCGTGTTTGCTTTAGTAAGGTTGATTCTTTGGCTTTATTCAAGCAAGAGCTCTAATAATTATCGTTTAATTATAAATTGTATTAATTCTGAAACTCCCAAATAATAATTTATCAATTTTGACTAACTTTTGATCTAAGAGTGCGGTTGAATTGGATGGCTGTTTTAAGTGGACGTAGAATTTATTTATCCAGTTAGGGCTCACACAATTCCATGTAAAAAAAATAAACCTGACAATATTTCATATACGATTAGGATATTGAGTTCTTTAAATATAGGTCTACATGAGCTTCGAAATCGTAATTTAAAAATAATTATTACTTTTTTTGTATTAAAAATACTCGGTTTATGCAACTATTAGACCCCAGAAGACAACCCCTTATTTAAAGTGTGAGTAGAAATTACCATAGTACCTATGCATTAGCATATCTTGACTACAATGCAGCGATATAAAAAGAATCGTAAAACATGTCTCGTTGATAATGTCTTATGTTGAACTTCATTTACGGAGTTAGCGGTTATCAAGTAATTTGCATCATTTGCGTAGTAAAAAGATATGGGGATTTTATATTCATGAATGTTACCAGGTCTATAGAGAATATTGAAAAGAGTGTAGGCTCAAGAACTAACCTCTCCGAAGCATATTTGAATAGATTTCGTCGATTGTTCTTGTCGACGCACATACCATTTGAGTGCGACAGGAAAGATATGTGGTCAGACAGTTTTCGAGTATTCCTCGTATTCCAAACCGTTATCAATTAATAGGGTATGATCCACGCAATCGAATGTCTTGGATATATCGACAAATAACCCAGTGCTAATCAACCCATTATCCAAAGATTTTTTAGTAAATGCAGCACTAATGGCGTGGAAAGAATTAAAGATAGGAGACAGAAACTGGATCAAGAGGAAATGCTTGATAATGACAGCAATCAACATCAATATCTATTATAAGTTTTTTTGTATACATAAGGTATGTCTCAAAAATGCCAATAAACTTGATTTACATATTTATATTGAAAATTTGGATTAATGAAATTTTAACAAACATAACAGCAACTGATCTTTCTAAGCTCGCAACAGGAGCAGAACTGTTGATCGAATGTCATCGCGAACATAAAGCGGAAAGTGACGGCAGAGCTGATACTTTCAAATTGTTTTTGGGTCAAGGACATGAATTGATCCATTCGAGTAATTTTTTTCGGAAATGATGAGTAGTACATTGATAAAAAAATATGTATGTTTATTTTATTTTCAGATGTGTTTTCTATATGAAACGGGATGCGAGGTATGGAATGTTCCTTATTCAAAAGACGACGGAGAATTCCTTTCTCAACATTTTAAATTACTACAAAAACAAAAATATTCTAAACATATTGTAACGTCAAAGAAGATATTAAATGTGATCACTAGATGTGATCTTTGACTTTTTTAAATCAATAATCTACGGGAAAACGAAACTTATTAGACACGCAAAATAATGCAGCACACGCCTTCCAAATTTGTGGTGGTCGCGGAGGGATAAAACTTCTCCGCGTCGAGGAAGAAATTGATGGTCAAGAGAAACTGAAGTAGTTTCGACGAGACTGTGTTTTTATTGTCTTTAATGAGTAAGAGTAAGATTAAATAAGCTTTCTCGCGAAAGTTGCGCACGCGAAAGGGCATCACAATCGACGATAATATATAAGCAGAAAAATCATAAGGGGGCGTTTCATTATTGTACAATATTACTTAGAAATTTCTTAGATTGATTAGATCAGAAGCGCTTATTATTGCTAAGAATTTCACTAGTAATTGCTAAGCAAGTTTAAAAGTTCAATTAATAAAATACGCGATTTATTTAGTTTATTATTATTGTGGAAACTATGGAGGTACTACAATGTAAGTAATAATTTTCTTTTATTATGAACAATTACTGGGAAGTGAAACACTTTTAATTTCTTCCGATTTTACTTTGGATAAATAATTATAATTCAAGTAATAAATTGTCATTTACTGTAAACTATCTAATTATGAATCTTATTAAAGCGTCGTAAGTAAATTATTATCGCTATGTTCATTGACGAATGAATTTTATCTAGCCTTTGACTATGCACTATTTAATTGAGTGGATGTGTAGCATTGGCTTTAATCAAGGAATATGCATTAACTTATTGTTTAATTATAAAGTGTATTTGTGTATGTATATTCGGACAACCCCAAATAACATTTATCTAATTCTTGCTACACCCTAACTTAATTATTGGTTTACCATTCCCGGATGAATTTAGTGTATTTTGATTGGAAGTAGAACTTAAATATCCTGTTAAAGCTAGCTCAATTTCATGTCACAAAAATAAACATTACAATATTATACTTTTCAAAACAAAAACATCTCATTGTTCGGTGTATCCAACGCTCGCTTTGATAACTCGATCAAGTCTGTGAAGAAACGACTCACATGCTGCATGCACGTGGTCTTACGGAATTCGTTCCCATTCCCGCCGACAAAGCGCTGACTTTAACGAATCCAAACTTCCATAATTTTTAGTGCAAACCATGGCTTCTAAAATAATCCAAGTCGAATAGTTCATTGGATTTGCATCTAGTGAATTCGAAAGCCATTGTTGAGCTGAAATGAAGTGCAGAACATTTTCTCTTAACCAGTCTTGATTCACACGAACTTTCACCAGTCGACCACAAGCATTTCAACTCTTTCGTTTCTTCCAACCGTATCTTCATCTGATCAGGGTTGACATCATGATTTTTATACATCTTATAGGGCTTAACATGAAAATGATTTTTCAGTATTTTCCGAAAACTCAAGTCAGATAAATGCATTTCCTTGATGATTTTTATAGCGCTTTGCCACGGCTTTCGTTGAATTCGAGCCTTCATTATAAGAATCATATCTGAAATAGTAGCCATTTTTTTCAAGCCTCTACCATAGCAGTTTTTTTTGCACTACCATTATCGTTGTAATGATTCAGGGTTCTGGAAACGAACTTTTTATTTACTTCCAAGTACCGGAGCATTTTGAAAAATAGCAGTATTAAATTTTCCAGTCAATTGAAATGCAATAACATTATTTCGTCAATATAAATTTTTGTGAGACACAATAAACACACTGAGACACAGATGTTAAAATATTTCTTAACAACTAAATGAACTAACGGTTTGTCAAACTTGAATAAAATACAATAAACGGTTTGATAGCTATAACGGTGAGAAAGGACACTTTATACCTCATATCCTGTAAATTGGACTACATTTTAAAAACTTTAAAATGTTTATAATATTTAACGGCATTTTATATAACTGATTAGATTGCCATATTATAGTAAAGTATAATTTGTTACTTACTGCAAAACTTCAAAATACATATCCAAATCTTGCTTGGAACATTTCTGCCAATCTGATTTATGACCCAGAAGAAGAATATTCGGTCTGAGTTTGCCAAGACCACATGCCTTCAACAAGGATGTGCAGCCATTTGCAAAGTCACATCCATCAACTTGCATGTAAAATGCTTTCATACGGTGTTGCTTCAGCCAACTAATGGCCTTATATTGCAATACGTTGCGAACCCTTTGATGCAAAACGCTCTGCAAATTTCAATGAGTTTTATTTTATTAACTTATTTACAACATTACGATCGTTACTACTAAATAAGTACAAATTTATTAATGCTATTAAATCTAATCATAAATACGACGAGAATATTTTATAATATTGTAACGCCACAAAAGATATTAGACGTGTACACTTCTTGGGATTCTAATTTAATGATCTTTAAATATTTTAAATAGATGATCTAAGAGAAATCGCGATTTATTCATTTGAAAGAATAGATACACACATCCCGTATGTAACTCACGTAAGAAGTTAGAACGCAAGTGTTCACTTGTAGATGTACGAGGGAAAATGACTTACCGAGACGCAAGTGAAATTAGTGTCAAAGGGTAAAAAAGAAATAGTTTTACGCGGATAGGTTTTTATGCTCCTGTATGTTATAGAGAGATAACTGAAAAAAATAATTTTAGTAATAGACTTTTTAATAAGCAGAAAAGGGATGTAGAGATGATAAATCGGCAAAAGCCGAGATGAGGGTATAAAAGACGGAGGCCCGTAAACAAGATAGAATTATTCAGAATTTTATTAGAAATTGTTGAGTCTAAAACTTTAAAATACGGGTATTTTTCTCGTTCATTTTTATTGTGAAAATTTTGGCTGTAGTACAAATGTGAGTAGTAATTTTATTTATTACAAAACATCTTGATTGGGAAATTCAAACACCTTAAGTTTCTTTGATTTTACTTTAAACAAATAATCATAATTAATGTAACAAACTTCAATTGATATAAACATAACACATGAATCTATTTAAATATCATCAGTTAATTGTTATCACAACGTTCTTTCATGGATGTATTTTATTTAAACCTAATGACCAATGCACTATTTAATAGAGTTGATGTTTATTTTAGTAATTTGAATTTGGTGTTGGAATTTGTCAAAAGCAAGTTATGTTTATTGTGAATAGATTAATTCGTTTAAGGCATTCATGGGCCGTACTTGCTTTATTCAGGTTGAATCTTTGGCTTTTCAAGTAAGGTGCCATAACTAATTGGTTAATTATTAATTGTGTCGCTGGATTATATACAGCATTAAATAGAAATTAATATATTAAGATCAAATCAAGGCAAGTGGAGCCACCTGCTCGAAAGACGCACGATTAGTGAGCTGACATCTGTGTAGTGTTCTACAATTCTTGTTTAAAATAGAAACAAATCGTAAACGACATTCACGAAGATTTAACACATATAGAGATTGTTTGTTCTTTGAAATTATCGCCTCGCTAGTTTAAATGGATAGAACACTCGACCGGAAATTGAGAAACTCGGGTTCGAATCGCGTGTGGAATTATTTTCTCAGACACAAATAATAATTGTATATTTTAATTTCGAATCCATTCTCCAAAAAGATTTGCAATATCACGGCCTGAAGTTGCTGATTTTGTATTTAAAAACATCACATCTGGGATTCCAGGCGTCATTCTTCTGTGGTTTACAAATTTCCAAAAATTGTTTGAACACATATTATTGGTGTAACACAAATATCGTTGGTGTAACACATATTACCTAAATTTTTACAATCTGTACATAGATTCGAAAATATAATAAAGTCGTTGTAGCTTTTAGTTCGCATAAATATTTTGTGGGCTGGATGTTTTTCTATATTAGTGATATTAGTTCATTGTTGAACCACACAAGAAAGTTTGATGTCTTAATTTTTTTTTGCGCTGAATATATTGCACTATAACACAATAAATGATATCATAAAAAAGTTTACCGCTCTTTCATTATTCATAGTTTAACATTATTCATAGCAAGAATGTAATACTAGTTAATGTACGATATAAAATCGGCAGCTTTCCAATTATAGATGTTTTCATTCAGAATAAGATTACCTGATTCATTAGGTGTCGAACAAATGTCAACGCTCAAGAAATAAGTCGAATGATGTAATGACGTCGGAAATGGTAAATCCTCTCTGTTGTTTCACAAATCATTGATTCTTTGTTACTAAACATCAAATCTAAAAACACTTGCCTATTATTCGGAATATTATTTAATTCAGCCGTACATTAGAAAGAGAAAATGCCCTAAAATACTACCCTGAGGAATACCTTCTGAAATTTCCATTAGATCTGATTCACTCTATCACCAATTTCTAGTTACTGGACTTTTTTTTATAGATTGTTCTTTATTAACCCCTCTTTCATTTGATTATGGGCAGTCGTGTAACTATATAACTACAAAAGGAGTACTAAGGTAAAATTTAAATAAATCCGGAAGGTGAATCCTATATGTTTCATATACACATGTAAACGTACTACGTGTGTAAACTACATGTAAACCATGAGTGTCCTAAAAATTAATATGATTTCTTACCGTATTTATATGTCCGCACACCAAGAGCGAAATGTTTTTCGTGATCAAATTAGCGAAATCAATTAAAGATGGTCGTGCACTAGGGCTACCAGATAATACAAGAATTTGTGGTCGATAATTTTTGACATGTTCTTCAACATTGTTCAATTGATGAACGGACTGTAGCGCGTTTTTATAGATTTGTGCTTGGGTTGATGAGCCCCAATTTACGTCTAAAAATTTTTCGAAAAAAAATTATAATTTATTATTTAATGCCATTTTATTAGTAAACGTCTATTAAAAAATGTACTTCCTTATTTTAGTTAAATTTATTGCGACCGATTTCACTGAATAATCAGGCTAAAAAATATACTTAAAAGTATAGCAGAGTAGTAGAAGTGGAGTGTTATCAACACTCCAATATATCAAACAATTAGATCCTAATTTCTTATCCGTTATACTTTTAAGTCATTTTTTTAACCTGATGATGCTTATTATATAAGCGAAAATGGTCACAATAAATTAATACAAAATAAGGAAGTACGTTTTTTAATAAACCGTTCATTAGCGAACCTTATTGTGGATCAATCAACAATAATATTTTTATTGTAATTCAGAGACGTATTATATTTTTCCTGAAATACAGAGTGCCAGGTATTAAATGTCTCAACTTCACACTGCTAGTGTGACACACCGTTTGATATATCGTTAGTTCATTTAGTTGGCAACAAACGTACGAAAGCATGTTCGTTTATTGTGTCTCAAAAAATTATTGTCCTTGGATTTCAAATGTAATAGTGTTATTGCATTTTATGTCGGTAGTAAAGCAAATTCCGCTAATGTTAACGTGATCCAATATTTGAAAGTAAATAGAAGACGCTATGGAGCCGGTCCGAAAAAAAAACTGCTACTAGCCTAGATATGATTCGTAAAGTAAAGGCTCAAATTCGAAAGAGAGCGTAGCAAAAATCGTCAAGAAAATGCATTTATCTGACTCGAATTTTGGGAACAGAATCGATATTTTTTTCGGTTCATCTGAAACTTTTTCGCCTATAAAAGCTACTTTAATCATGTATTAGCAACTCAAATTAAACAGTAGCAAGATGGGCCTCCAGAAAATCCAGCTTCGGACAGAATATCAAGCCAAGGACAAGCAGGTGAAGAAAAGTGCTAAGGCTGATCACAAGAAGAAATGTATTTCAGAATTGGTCGAGAAGGCAGAGGAGAAAGCGACAGGCGCTGGAAACATCAAGGAACTATACTTTGTCAGGAAGACTCTCCCCAAGAAGAAAGTGAACCGCAGAAGGCCGATGAAAAATAAATAAGGTGACCTTCTAATCAACGATGAAGCACATCTTTCAAGCTAGCGCGAACACTTCATGGAGGTGCCCAATAGAGAAAGTGAGAAAGAGGCTGAATAAGAACCTGAAGAAGAGGAAGAAATTGTACAGAAAAGAGAAGGAGTAGGAAATGTAACTAACTCCAAGGAGGAGATCAACACAGAGATCAAGCAGCTGAAAAATGGAAAGGGTCCTGCGCAAATAATATTTCAACAGAGTTGCTGTCAACTGACCAGACACTGATCTTCTGTACCCTCTCTTCAAGAAGATTTGGAACAAACAAAACTTGCCACAAAAATGGAGAGAGGGACTCCTTATCAAATTATCCAAGAAAGGAGACAACACTAACTGTCATAATTGGAGAGGAATCACCCTACTATCAATTCCACGTAAAGTGTTGACATTGGTGATAATCAACAGAATCAAAGCACAAGAGGAATCACAAATACGAAAGGAGTAAGCAGGGTTTAGAAGTAATCGTTCTTATACCGACCAAATCAACGGTTCGTATTATTATCGAACAGTCAAATGAATTGATCACTAGCCTTCATTTTCTCTTCATAGATTTTGCAAAGGCCTTCGATTCCCTTAAAAGGCACAGTCTGTGGACAACCTTGCAGAAATAAGGGATACCGGAGAAGATAACAAAAGTAATTAAAGAAATATACAACAACTACACATGCCGTGTCATCCACGTAGGGAAACTCATGGAACCATTCACAGCCAAGTCAGGAGTTCGCCAAGGATGTATTCTGTACCCAAAAATCTTTATATATTGGTTCTGAATTAGGTAATGAGGAAAGTCACGGATGTAAAAAAGAGGAACATACAGTCGAAGCTGACTGAAAGACTGGAGGATCAAAATTTTGCAGATGATATCTACCTACTCTCACATAACCATCTTAATATGAAAAAAAAACTTCAAGACTTCGAGTGCGAAGCCAAGATGATGGGTCTGAAAGTAAATTCCTCCAAGAGAAATATTATGAAGATAAACACTAGAGATGCAAGAACACTGAGAGTGAAGAATGAGAACATCGCAAATGTAGAAGAGTTTACGTACCTTGGGAGCATAGTAACAACATGGTGGTGCAGCTGCATATGTTATAGCAAGAATCCGAAAGGCAAATGGGGCCTTCATTCAGCTGCATCTACTCTGGTAGACAAGAGAGATTACCACAACAACCAAACTCTCCGAATTTTCAGAACCAATGTGAAAGCAGTGCTATTATACGGTTGTGAGTCTTGGAAGGTCACTTCCAAAATCAACAGTAGCTTGTAGGTCTTTCTAAATAGATGCATCAAAAAAATTCTCAGAATTTTCTGGTCAAATGTGATATCTAATGTGGAAGGCCAAAGCCATCATGAAGAAGGACTGTTGATAAAGAGGCAAAGAAGGAAGGAATCATGTCTATATATGATACATTTTCAAGACCATTGCTGAGCTGAAAGTCCTCGCTAGAAATAGAGTACGCTGGAGAAAGCCCTATGCTCTCGATAAGAGTGAAAGGAATTCAGTAAGTAAATATAATATAGTAACTTTATTGACGTATGTGAGCACTAATTATGTATGTGAGCACCGTAAGTTATAGCGAAAAGCTGTATAAAAAATATGGCCGTTGTGGGTGTATTGACATTAAGTTGCTAATATTTAAATAAGAGCTGAACCGAAAACCGGAACTGAACAGATAATTTTTTCTTTGCCGAACCGTAACGAAAAAAATAACAGTTCGGGTCCATGCAAGATATACAACGTTCATGATCTCAACCCTGAGCAGATAAGATATGGTTGGAAAGAACGAAATTGTTGAAACGCTTGTGCACGACTGATGAAATTTCAAACTTTGTGTTTTCTGCATTGTTTTAGAATAAAACAGTTTGTAAACAAAACAAAAAACGATCAGGTACGGTTAAGTAAACGATCAAACAAGAATTTGAATACTCCTTTCATCACCAGATGTCATTAGTTTGCTCAGGTGTCTGAATGGGCCACAGCAACTGCTAATGGACGGTCTCCACTAGTGTTGTTATAACCTGGCGTCAAGATATATGCCACCATCTGCCGTCAAATGATTTTGGAAGTAGCTTTGAAGTCTTGGGCAGGCAAACATTTCGGTTGAAGACCGTGGACCCCATAGCAAGATTCTGCGCCATCGCGTGAATTAAGATTTGTAAAAAGAAATTTTTTCGCGCTTCAGTTCGGTTGAACCATGGCCTTCGAATTCAATGAATGCAAATACAATGGACTTTTCATTTCAGCTACTATTACCAGAGTTTGCACTAAAAAATATGGAAGATTTGATTCGTGAAAGACATCGGGAATGGAAACGAATTCCGTTTGATAACGTTTGTAAATTCGCAGGTGTGGCAGCTTGGAAAGAATGTTAGAACAAATAATTGAATTTGAATTAAACAAGAAAATGAACTTGAATGCATCAAGTCATGAAAATTAAGATTAGGTCAAAATAAAGACAAGAAAAAAGTGCTGCTAAAAGTTCAAAGAATTAATCTCATGTATTAATAAAAAATAAGAATGTGTGAATTCCAACCATGTAAAAGAAAATGAATCATATGAAAATGACATAACAAATCTTACTTAATTATATACGGTTAAATAATCCTGACAACTCAAATTTAGGTAACCACATTTTAAAATTTAACCATGATTTATCATTGTCTCAGAATACGAAAATTCTTGATATTTGTTTAAAACTCAATATTACGAAAGTTCTTGAACAGGTTTATATTAATGATGTTTTAATAGGTGGTAAGAAAATATTCAATATATAGGCAAGTTTTGATTTTAATAACCAAATCAAACAAATTTTGAATATTGATACTAAATAACTTATTTTGTTCATGTTCATTAATTTAATATATATTAATTTAAGGTATATTAATTTAATATATACCACTGTTAGATCATGCCTATATATGATACATTTTCAATTTTTTTAACTAAAAGGCTCATACACTCATTAAAAACCAACGATTAAAATTTGTAATATTTGTTGCATGCATAATAGACGTTTAAATCAATTTTAGCAAACATCATTTTAGCGGGTATAAGCTAATTCAATATAATGAATTTAGTAGGGGTTGATCCATTAACTTGTTAATGGATCAACCCCTACTATATATAATTACGTTT